>VXAV01008286.1:39455-54852 GCA_013399715.1 Alectura lathami
TTTTTTACTGTATTTCAATGTATTAATGTATTTTTATTACATCAAATCCCAAAGACTGAAAGGAAGAATGCTCCAAACAACATGACAGGACAACTCGCTGATGGGGAAGATAAAAATATTTAGATTTATCATACAAGGTCCTCTTGAAATACCAGAATTTTCTGTGCTCTGGAGGCTGAGCAGCAACAGAAGCATCCTGACGTCTAAGATACTATATCTGAAAACTTAAAAGTAGTTCTGGATGTCCAAGACAGTTCAGCAAAGAACTCATAAGAGCAGAGAGGACACTGGGGAATCACTTGGAAAATATGACTTGCAGTTAAGCCCTTGATCAATCAGAGTAGTGAAAGGAGTGGTATCACTCTTCGGAAGTTAATTAGACACTGAGAGTAATACTCTAGAAAGCTTTGAGAGCAGATTGTGTAAAGACAGCTCCCCATATAAATCATTACTATACCTCAACTCTGAATATCCATTAATTATTAAAGCTTTCTAGGCAAGCTAAGCAGATATTCTAAGATGCATATTTCAGAAATTTCCACATGTTAAAAATTAAGTACCGCCGAGCAAGCTGGGCCAGGCAGTGAGAGGGATCCTCGGGAGGCCCTCGTGGCGGTGTTCTCCTGTCACTCACCACCCCCAGCAGCTGCGTCAGGCTGCCCCCCACCACGCAGCCCCATGCCCTGACCGGGCCTTTCTGCATATCACTGTCCTGTCCCACCAGTGTGCTTTGGTTTCTTTTCCACGTATTTGGGACAGACCTCGAGACACAGGTGTATCTGAGCCTGCTCAGAAGTGCTCCTGGGTTCTTCAGTGGATTTGGTGTCAGAGCTCTCAATTGTGATACAAACTAAACGAAATGAGGACATGAAATAAAGGATTGTGCACAAGGAGGCACAAGTTTGTATGAGGAACCGAGGCCCAGCAGGGATGAGGCGCTCCTCTCACTCAAGTTTGCCTAACGTGTTTTTCTCAGCTTGGTGATCAGACACAAAGAAACAGATACGGACCAGAGATGTAATTTGAACAAACCCTCCTGGTATTCTCTGAAGTCAAGAGAAGTCAGACTTCACTGACCCTTGGTTTTGTTTTGGAGTTTAATTAGAAACAGAAGTCAACTAAAATGGTCTCATTTGGGATGACTGTATTAAGCCCCCTCTGAGTCCATCTTCCCAATAAACTACTGGGAGCAGAGGTCTTGTTGCTGTTTTTAATTAGATTAATTATTTTCAGTATTTTCAGCTAATGCTAAGAAAAGTGCAGCTTTAAAGGTTGAGAGAGATTTGCATCAAATGCCAAAAGGTAGATATTTCTCATATTCCTGAAGCAAATCAAAGCAAAAAGAAAATCAAGGGATCTCACTTAGACATTGCATAAACACAGTCCCCAAGTTCTGCTTTGGGGGTCACTTTATATATATATCAAATACAAGAATTGTTAACTTCATGTTTATATAATATAAAGCCTTGTTCTTTTGTTGTAACAGACAACAAATCAACAGAAACAATTATCAGCAATGAAAATGTTCAGAAGAATGGGAGAGAATAGCAGGCTTTAGATTTGCATGCAAAGTTTTTCATGTGTGATATGTATCCAAATAAAGTGTCTCAATCTTCAACTATTCAAATCAAGATACTGCAATATTGTTGGACACTCAAGACTTTGAGCTGTTTATTTATTCATTTTCTTTCTTTACTGCTTTTGTCCCCTGAGAAACCTAACAACTGAAATATAGCAACAGTGAGGAGTATTTATTGAGGAAAACAAGCACTTAACAGGATTACAAAATTCTGGGTTCTCAAGAAGAAAAAAAAACAGAGGCATTTAAACAAAAGCTGTCTATAGTGTACTATTTTCTAGTGTTATAGATAAGAGATCATTGCTTTTAAGAAGAAATCTAAGCATAGTCAGGTAAGACTATGCTTTTCATCCAAACTACAACCCAACAAGACCTTTGGAAAAATACACTATAAGAAGGAGGAATGGTACTTCACAATTAAACAATGGTGAAGACTGAAAGATGACCACTCTCCAAAAGGGTTGGAGGTGGTAAGCTGGCCCAGAAAAGTTAGGTGGACTAAAAGCCTTATGTTACCAAATGTGGAATATGCAGAACAGGATAGACACAGTGATTCCTGATCGACGGAGAAGAAAAAGGACTGAGGGTAGTAGAGATGTCAGAGTGGAGAATTTAAGTGAGACTGGTGCAAAACAGGAGAAGAGTCTATAGCAGTGGATAGCTGTCTCTTCAGAGAGATACTGCCCAAAGCAGAAACCACATCAAAGAAACACATACGTGGGGTCATGGGTCATGGGTGCAGAGGCTGGGCTGCTTGGGTTGCTCTTGCAGGAGAGAGACAGTAGGGGGTCTTGTCCTAATAGGGCAGTGTCTCCATGCTAGGACATCACAGGTAAGCAACAGAGGTCCTCAACAGAGATTTCACTTTCATTTGGCAGATTTTTTTAGAAAGGCCACATCCCTCCTGTTCCTCACATTTTCATCAAAACATGCACAGTGCCTGCAAAACACTGTGGAAACCCGTTCCTAGGCTTTCTGCAATAGAGAAGCTGTCTTGCACAAATCCTTGTCTAAGCCCAAGATACAGTCTGAACTAAAAATTAGTAGCTTCAATTATACGATCGCCTAGAATGTTAATGAGTGATGCAGTAGAAATAAGGTTGCCTGAGCAACCTCAGTTCTGGCATTGCTTAACATCAGAGAACTTGACTAAGCAATGGGGATAATTTTAATGTCAAGTGTGTTTCTTGGCCAGATCCAGAGAGCGAACTGCCTTCATAGGCTTTTAGAAATAAGGAGACAAGCATGCTTATCTCACTTCCACTACATCAGCAAATTTGGAAAGAACAGCCCCAGCTCAGGCTCTGAGGCTGCCCGTGGTGCAAAGCAGCACATCCAAAGTGCTGCCTGAGCTTGCACCAGGGCAAGTCGGTCCTCAGAATAACCCTACATTTCCACTCTGCTCTGGCACTTCCCTGGTTCGTCTCACCAACAGAACCTCGATGAGCACTGGAGCAGGCTTGGCCTATGGGATATGAACTGAAACTCCAGTACAAATTTTAATCACTTTTGTCTCTCTTGCCTACTGCTAGTATTGATGACAATTTATTATATAATGTTCGGGTCTACAGTTGATTGCAGATATAATTTTCCTCTATTCTCAGCTGCATGTCTTCTATATATAGCACTATTTTTTTTTCCCCCTACCTTTTTATCAACTTCAACAAACTCTTTTCAAGTTCAGAATGGAAAGAAGCATAGTTTTCAAAACAAAACAGGAAGTGATCCTGTTTCAAATAAAAATATGAATTTGATACTTCCACCTGTGACACAGCTTCCCCCCACCCTTCTCCAGCCTCCAGCTTGTTACATATTTGAAAGAATTTGATACTTAAAAATCCGTGAATACATACAAATAACTTTAATCCCTAAGATTGTTTTTGAAGTATCATGCTACATCAAATCAGACAATTCTCCCCTTTCATCTACACTCCAGAGGACTGCACTTTTTTCCCTGAAATCCTATAGCATTTGAAAAGGAACAGTCCTAGTTTAGAGTGATAGTGCTCCAAACAGTTCTTGTGTTTTCCATTAATTTTTGGTTGTATTGGTATTCTGTTCCAATTAGTCTCTGTTAATGCTTCAAAGCTCTATCTTATCTGTAGATAAGATCAAAGATGAGAGCTTCCAGTTTTAAATTTGGTTTGTAGTTATTTTAAAGATACAAAGGCATCATTTGTGAATAGCTGATCAAATAGAAAAAAATGCTTTTTTGTTTTGGCTCCAGAAAGGCCAGAAAACTACTTTTCATTTTGAAGTTCAATTTCATTTAGACATCAGCCTGATTTTCAGGGTGCTGAACTCCCAGAGCTCATGTTGACTTCAGTGACAGTTGTGTGTGCTCAGACAGGAAACAGATTTCCACAAGACTTTGAGACCCCAAATTTTTTCTTGTTTTACTGGTTCAAATCACAGACATCACAAGGCATCTTACAGAGGCATTAGCTAGAAAGATCCCAAGTAACTCCCATAACCACCGAGGTACCACTTACTTTAGGACAATGAGTTCTTAATCTTTCCTGTTGGAGCTGTTTCATTCCAGCTAGAAATGAATATAATCACTCAAAAGGAGCATGAACTGGGATTTCTTGTGCCCTGGGAAGACCCTAACCAAGAGTTTACGAAGTTGCAGTTTTCTCTCTACTGCTGCATTCTCTCTGGCCTGACAAGAATTTAAACAAACTTAGCAAGAGAACAAAAGAAACTCATTTCACCAGTGGTTAAGCTTAGAAATTTCCCTTGACATCTTCCTGAAATAAGCTTGTTTTTTTAACTTAGTCTCTCTGATAAGAGCAATTTTGACCAAAGTAATCCTCCCCATCTGTACTCAGCACCTCCAAGAAGGTGACCACATTTCAATATTGTTGGGAAGAAGCTTACATAAAGCCTGAAGGGAAAACACTTAAGTCCGTTTTCTCTCTGTTTGAGAAGTGCGGTGCTTTCGCTGACATCTCATCCGGGATAGTGCTGCTCAGGGAGGTGCTGTCAAGCTCTGCCGGTCAGCAAAGGAATCTGTAAGTTCTCGGATTCCTCTTCATCACAAGTGCTTGCCATTGGCTTTTTGCGTGTGATGGAACAAGTACCAAACCACAGTTGTGCCTGCCTGGCTTGTAAACAATGTTAAAGATGGCGTGAGCTTGCTGTCAGCAATCCCAGCAGGCACCCTGCAATTCGTGCCACAGGATATGTCCCACCCATGATGGCCATGTTCCTGTCTCCCTTACACCAGCATACACTCAGACAAGGCCGTAGTTATGCCATTCAGTTTATTTTCCATCTCATCCAGCCTTGACTAATTTTTGCTGTAATGCCCAAAGGGCTTTCAAACATCTGTCCAGAAAGGTCTCACGCACCACATCTCCCTTGGCCTGGAAGGTTCCACCCGAGGGACCTGTACTTCCACCTGCCATACCAAATGCACAAAAAGTGACCATTTTGAAAGGCAAGATGTCCCCTAACGCATTATGCATTTCTTTTTTAATTAATAAAAGAAAAACTGTGTTTAAGTTACTCTCCACTCAAATACAGCCACCTAAGTGCCCACCAGTGCAGAACCATCTATGAAGACCACATACACACAGGTAAAAGAGAACTTGGCCTGGTACAGAAAAAAAAAGCACGCACACAGGAAAATTTTTTTCTTGTATCCAGGGTACACAAAGGTTCACATGCCTCACACGTTACTATAAACACACTATAAAACTTAACCTTCATTTTAACTCCAAGAACTTACTTCTGGTAGGAGGGAAAGTGGCCAAAGCATATTGTGCACCCATAGCCTCTTGCCAGCTTGGATGGGGCTTTCCTGGCTCTGAGGTTAGAGGCTGGGTCTTCCCTAGGCCTCCCCTACCCTTGCACCTCACTGTCATTCACCGATCTTATTCCCCGCCTGCCTTCCACCCACTTCTCCTAACTTTGTCCCCTTCATCACTTGTTAGCTCAGTCCCTCCTGCCCTCTTGAAAGATGAAACCCATAAGCTGTTTACTGCCTTCAGACACTTCACTTTGCTGCAGAGTGAAGTGGTTTTGCTGACATTTAATATCTCTTTTATTCTTTCCTGTTCAGTATGGAGTATTCTTAATCTTACTGGTTTGTGCTTCCTCTACGTTACTAGTGACCTCTGTACTAACCTGCTTTTGCAACCCTTTTCCCAATTTTATTCCTTCATTCAGTCTAAACTTACTCCCATTCACTGATTTAAAGTGGCACAGAGTGACAAAGTTGAACAAAACCCCATGTCACCCCTTGCAGGACACTGAGTTACTAAAAAATCATCTGGATTGCCTATGAGACAGAGTGCCAGGGAGTGAAATCTGCCTTTGTACTGCACTCAGAGCCTCTGCTGCATATAGATCATTTGTCAGTGCTGGTTTGAGGTAGTCCATATAAACAGGCTGTTTTGCATTTGAAGCGCTCACAGGACATGATGGTTCGGCTAAAAACCATGCATTTTACATGTAATCACCAGGATAATTTGGCTGTATATCGTGTTCCCACGACTTAATATTCTACCTACAGATGCATGATCAAGAAGAGATTCCTTAACTTTGACAGGGCACATCACATTATACTTACTTTATTACTGGAAATGATCACCCCAGGGTGTAAAAGGGAGCAAAGACATAGTTTCATCATAGTTTTTTTCCCCCACATTTACTGCAGCGTGGGGTATTCTGAAGCTACAGAGCGCCTCTTGCCAGTGGACAAGTGGCTACATTTTACCTGGGTTATGCAAAAGAGAAATAACTGCTTTGTGCTGTGGAAATTTCATGAGGTTCTATCTCCTGGAAATGAAACTTTCAGGCACAGAGTTCATAACCTCATGTAAAAAGTCACATTAGGTAATGAAATATATCTTTGGATCTGTGGATGCAACCAAAACCTCTCCTGGCAATAGCTACGCATCCTCCCTTAGATTCAGGACAACATTTGGTTCTGGACTTGACCTAACATTATGCACACAAGAAAGCCTGGATAGTTTTGGTACTTGCTAGGACCAGCAACAACTTTTTTCCTCTGCTTTGATGGTTATTACAATCTATTAAAGTTTCCTGTTCTCCAACTCTACAAAGACTTGAATGCGCTCCTAGCTGAGCAGACCAGAAAAATATACTCTCAAATCTCAACAAGCAATTGATACAGTACATTTATCTGGCAACTGATTGATATCGTATCTATTTTGGCATTATGATTTTTTTTTCTTTACCCTCCATATAAATGCCTTATTTCACAATCTGGAAGGAAAAGGAACAAGTGATGGCCCATAGCTATTTAATAGCTATGAAGTAAAACCTATAAAATAAAAGTGAAATGAATTATCAAACCATAAACTAAAGTTCGGCGTTTAAAACGGGCCATGGCTTTAAAAATTCAATTACAGCTTAAGTAGAAGCAAGTTTACTCAATATTTTAATGACCTTCTTGCTTAATGTTTTTTTTATTCCTCCCTTTCAAAGTCTAGCATTACTGAGAAAGCAAGACAAGCTTGCCTTTCCTCTAACTGCTCTAAGATTGAGAGGAAACAGAAACACTGATGTATTTATCCAAAATAATTAAATGAAGCAAAAAGAATAGCACACAGAAACATGCCTCAGTAGAGAACTAGAGTTGATTGAGGTTAAGAAACATTATATTAAGTGTTCCTGGGTTGAAAATACTGGGGCCATTAATACCAGTGATGGAGAACATTCCAAGGTTCAGGTTAGGTAGCTTCAGAAGGTTTGCATGCTACCAGCAGGCAAAGGGATCCTACATTGGAACAGCAGATGGATGTGTTGTCTCAGAAGAGGAGCCTGTGTTATCCTTGCTTAGGTGAAGATTTAAAGCCAGGTCTGCTTTTGGTTGATTTTGTCAAACTGGTATCATTGTGGTTTCAGGGAGGAGTTTAGTGGTCCTGGTTTCTTGCACTCCTGGAGGTAGTCTGGACTCAGTTTTAGCTCCTCCTGGTTTCAAGGAGATCTTTACTCAAAAAAAAAAAAANACCCACCTCAGGAGCTGTTATTTCAAGGAACAGGAGATTTCAGGGCTGTGGATTTGGAGGGGCTTATAATGTCTACTTCAATTTTTCTGGGAGACATTAGGACTTCGAAAAAATCACTAGAAAAACAGCAAAAAGGGGTGCTGAGTGAATGCATAGAAAGAATTTTTCTCTCTAGTTTCCTCTGGAAACAACCCATATCTTCATTTTAAACAGTGCTTCTGAAATGGCCATTAGCATCAGGTCCGAGCTACGATCAGACAGGTCTAGGCTGACGCATGTGGAGCACAGCTGGTTTTATTAGGACCCACCAGGATCTCTGTTGCCTATCACGGAATATTCGTCTGAAGAATCAGCACTACTGATGAATTTAAAGCATTACAGGTGCAACAACATGGAAAAAATAGATGTGTTTCTGGGAGAAGCAGGGGAACTGCAATTGAAAGTAGATGACTCTCAAAGCTGCATCCAAGGGAAATGGAACAAAGATCTTAAAATATTACCCCTAGATGTTTCCCCCCTGTGGTTGCAATTATTCCCAAAGCACCCTGCTTAAAATAGGTTTTCAAACCATGCAAGACTAATCATTGCAATTTGGAGATGTAAGTAGGCACTTACCATGCAATTCACAATTAGCTAAAGATGGTAGAAGAATCTCAGGCATGTTGGCACAGGAGATTTAAAGAAAAAGAAAAAAAAACACAACATTTTTTCTTGCAAGAATGACATGTGATGGGAGAGTAGAGGAAGATAATTGTCATAACAAAGGGAATATGTTATTATTTATTGGCCATAGTTAAGCACTGGGAACAGGATTACAGTATCTGGTGACAAATGCTGCTTGAAATTTTGTAAATATTGCCTAAAAGATAAGATAACTGAGTAATTCTGAATGTACTTTGCAACTAATACTTACAAAAGTCAATCTGGGGAAGCAGAGTGGCATTTGCTTTTTTGACCTGTAGAGAAAGTAGGGAGCAACACCTGAGCGCCCTCAAGTCTTGTTCTCTTTGCTCCCACCAACATCAGAGCTGGTGACTATAGCCTGTGAATTTTATAAGCCAGCTAATAACCTTCAACTTTTAGTGCCTCCAAAGCAGAGGGCAGTCCAACCTATCAGCTTGACATCTGTGTTGCTGACCATCAAGCACACCAGCATGAGGACTGCCCCCATTTTCCCACTTGAGACCGTTCAGCCTGCACAATGCTCACCCATGTCCACATCTCCGGGTCAAGGAGGGATTTCCCCCTCCTGAGCTTGGGGGTGCCACAGCACCCAGCTCCCCCCAGGATTAGACCTTTTCCTTTGCCAAAGTGGCAGGTGTAAAAACACATGGAGTCTAATTCCTACACCCTTCGTTATTTTAACTTGCATTTAGCCAAAACATTGACACATTTATCTGATTTGTCACTATTAATTTCCTGGTTGCCTTTTTATTTTCTTCCTCCTCTGGGTTATGAACTGCAGTAATAACCTTTCCAAACCTATTTTTCTTTTCATGAAGCTGTTGATTTTCTACCACTCCGCTGGTAGTGCTGGGATGCTGATTACCCCTCCTTCCATAGCCTGCCCGGCTCTAGAAGTGCATGCAAACAAAAAGGAAAAAAAAAAAAAAAAAAAAAGCCTTCAGCAATAAGTTGGCTGGTTCTGGCAGCAAGACAAATCTAGCACCACACAGCAGGCAGGAAGAGAGTGCACTGCTCATCCTTTCAGTTTTGTCAGTGTATGGGAATGCTGGACATCAACACACAGCGAGGAATCCAGCCGAAAGCACCCCTCCTCGGCATCTAAGCCCTGCTGCTTTCACCCCCGTTTGGAAGATACAGGTAAAAATAGAGAAATGCTTTTGCTAACTAGATTCTGTGAAAATATAAAGCAGCTAGGAGAAGCCTGGACAGCCTGATCTTATTCCTAGCAGGCAATGGAGTAAACCACAGCGTACAGGCTGGTAGCTACTATATGCATAATACCCTCAGGTACTATAACTTGCATGTAATTCTTCTCCTTACAGCAAATAAATCATCGCAAGTGGCAGTAAAGGTTTTTTTGGATACACTTTGTTCAAGTTGCCTTTATAAATATTTATCGTTATTTACATAATTATACCTCTCTAACAGCAGGCTTTACAGCTACTCTGAACCACAATAAACAGGCAGGCTGGATGCCTCCTCTGCAGCCAGACCGTATCTGTTCTGTGTGTTGTATGTACCTCTCCTACCAGCATGCTACGAATGTATCACTCATTCATTTCATCATGTAATTTATAGCAACATAAAAAAAAAAAAATCTATATACAGCAACTACACAATATTGATAAAGTATTTAAGAACAGAACATAAATTTGATGACAGATACTGTACAGCATCAATAATCTGCAGGTAAAAAAATGCATCTGTAAGTAAACAATTTCTTGTGAAAGAAACCTAAACAGAGAACATATTTCTCTGTCAGAAACTTTCTTTAAAGGAATTCCTGACATCCCCAAATTCTATTTTTTTCCCCATAGATGTCAGAAGCCAAGACAGACAAGGTAAAAATCAAGCCAACAGAAAGCTTTGAAAATGACAAGCAAAATATTTCTTGGCTGAAGAAAGGTAAGATGCATTGCTGAGTTGTTAGCTACTGGTTTGTGTTCAGGAAAAAAAATACACAAGAAATCTCACAGGCTTAAATATGGCTAGGAATTTCTACCACAAATTCCATAACTTGACACATATGAAATGTACGTGTACATTTGTTTTTGGTGCAGAATGGCCTAAATTTTCAAAATTTAGAGTAACCTGGAAGTTTGTTTTTCCAACATGCTTGCATTCCTTGGGAAGCTTTGATTGACCTCAACTACAACACCAAGAAGTATGGAGCATACTGTTAACTCCTGATGAAAAGATTTTATTTACTCAAACCGTTACTGAATTGGATTCGTATTTGCTGAGTTTCCTCAAACACATAAATATCAGCCCAAATCCTTGGATTTGGCAGCATGCTATCTTAGAATAAACTAGCATCAGTTGTCAGCAGTTTATGAAATATAGACTCCCAGAATCAGAAATGTATTAGGAAATGTTACAAGGGGTTTTTCAAAATATAAATGCTGAAAATTGACAGGTATTAAGTAGCTCGTTTACTACAAATAATGGCCAAATATAGGTATTTCAAATTCTACATTAAACTATTTTAGAAAACAAACATATGATTGTAGAATTCTTATGGCATCCCGACATGCATAAAAAGGATTTTCTTGCTGGAAAAAAAGTATTGTTAAGCTAACACAACTTATCATAAGGCCCTCTTCTGTACGTTTGTTGATCATAGCAGACTAGCTTGATTCTATTTCATACGTATGCATCCAAGAGAAGTATATGAATTACGGTGAGTCTTAAACAAAAACTTCCAAGATGCACGTGATACAAATGACATACCCACACTTTGGTGCAAACTAGGGCTTTAAAATGAAAAGTTATATTCTAATCCTAACAAATATCTTGGGAAGGCTGAAGAGGTGACTTTGTATTTTGGAAGCATCAACTAGGAGGGTGCTGGGGAAAAGGCTGTTCACAGCAGCTCTTATATCATCTGCAAAATGTGTGTCACTATTCTAAGCTCATGTAGTAAATCTTAAGTTGGACTTTTTAAGTTCTAATAGGGGCTGCATTGAAGTAACCCTAGATTAACGTCTCTGCCCTGCATTTTTCAATGTTTACGCAGCACTTCTACAGAATGAAAATTGCATGATTAAGCAGAGCTCACGGGCCAACACCAGGATTTGTTTGGTTGGACAACAAAAATCCTCTGCTTGCAAGGTGTCAGCTGTGACTGCAACTTTACACAAGGGGTATGGGGGACTTTCACTTGTCCTCAGTATGAAAAGAGCCTCTGAGCAAGGTCAAACCATTGGCAAGAGCCTTCAGAGCCCCACATGGTTGTTCATCCTCTGCTCTAGACCTACTCCAGAAGCCAAATTGCGTCTCTCACACCTGTACATTCCTGAGTTCACTTAGCTTTACTGGTGCTCAACCTCAATGTTTCAGTAGTTCTCCCCTTCCTAAGGAGACCCACTGTTCTGAGTTTCTAGGTCATTAGCAATACTTTAGTTGTTCTGTTCTTGGAGGAGGTAATCTCCTTCGGAGAGCCAAATACTGTTTGTTTGCAGCTCTTCTCTGAAATGCAACAGAGTAGAAGTGGGCCTTGAAGGTCCTGTACTGCAGCTGAGTCAATAAATAATTGAATTGTCTCAGAACAGAAGAAATTTTTCCTTGAGATATTAGTGTGGACATTATTTTATATTACATTGAAATTTGCTTGTGAAGAAATAGCCATTTCTTTGCTTAAAGCATCAAAACACTTTATTATTATTATTATTATTTTTAGAATATGATAAACCAAAACTGTCTGGAGCAGAAGCCTAACTTCTATGTTTAAGTGTTTTAAAAATACATTACATATAGATTTCAGGCATTCCAATAAACAATGAATTGTGGAAAACAGACTAGCGCTGTTTCCGTCAAGCACTGTAAGAAGACTATATGTTCTTTTAACATCATGCTTTAAAGAAAAGTTATTTTTATTCATGGTTTTGTATTGATTATTTGTTCCTCCTAAAAGAAACAATCATGAACCACATAGTATCAGAAATAAATACAAAAACACAGACTAGGCTGTGGCTTTAGAATCTCTTGTAGACTTCTGCTTCTTCCTAATGCTTTGCAGAGTAAAGCTTTTCATGGACTAGTAGTGCAGTGGGTCAACATCAAGGCAGAGTCTCTGTTACTTGTTTGTTGGCTTTCAACATGAGCAGCTGATTAATTGGGGCAGGGCAAGGACGTTTCAGTCTGGCTACTTGGTATTTGTCTTCTGTGTTTTTTGGAAGAGGATATTTTGTTTCTATCTTTCAGCCTCTAAAAGCTGAAAGCAAAGCCTTATTTTGGAGGGAAGTTTCCGCAAAAAGCAAACAAACAAATAAAAAACAACAAATCAGCCACATAACAGGTATTATAGAAAAGTATTAAACTGTGCTTATAGAAACATATCTTCAAATAGGAAGACCAAAAATATTCCTATTCACACTCCTTAATTCGAGGCCATTTGCATGCA
The DNA here is from genome assembly GCA_013399715.1 of Alectura lathami. Lineage (NCBI taxonomy): Eukaryota > Metazoa > Chordata > Aves > Galliformes > Megapodiidae > Alectura > Alectura lathami. Next base: position 52,105 of record VXAV01008286.1, read on the forward strand.
CTGCTACACTCATTTATTCCTGTCACTAGTGCACCAGAAGACTGTTGGGAGTTAAAGATGATACAGGGAAAAAATAGTGCTGCACAAACCAGCACAGTCTTGAAGAGAAACATCTACGAATTCTTTGTCCTATAATGTATTTTTAAAATGAACAGTGACACATTTGCCCTCTCCTTTAATTTCTTGTTTATCATTAAAGTCTTTTTTGGTGAAGGGCTTGACGTCCTCTAAGGCAGATAGAAGATGTGGAAATATAATGAAATAAAAATGTGACCATAGAATCAGACTGGCAGATGTCTGGTCTGGTTTTGCTAGGTTATCCAAAAGTCCCAAGGCATCCCTGTACCTCCTACGTCACCTAGCACTGAAGATCTGAATAACAGCATGAGAGACATCCTGGCTTCAGGGCCTGAATGCAGGAGGAGAGGTGGCCACAGTCCTATCCCAAGAAGTCTTGGGGTGAAGAATTAATACCAGTTATCTTTTGTGATAGTATGGGCTCCTCTTTCTGAGGACCACACAAAAGATGCAAAAACCTATTTGCAGAGCATGCATCAGACCATCAGCACAGTTATTAGAGGCCCTCTGTGGTCTGGAATTTACATGATACACACCTTCCAAACTGCAGTGCCCAAGAATGAGTAACACTCCCAGGGGCTCACAGAGGGATGCTCCCACCCTCGTGCAAAACCCTCGTGGCCAGTGATGCCTCCTCCATGTGGACCAGGGCTCTTTCCACCGTGGCAGTGATACGGTGCCAGAATAGCAGCCAGCCTTGGCATGTGACTTTTGGAGTTCCTTGCAAACGTTTAATCTCTCAGTGTCATTTGGTGATTACAGCTGCATGGATACATGGAAGCAGGCAGGAGCTTACCCGACTGACACTGGGCTTTATAGGTGACACTGATCTTGCACAGCCCTGCTTTCTTCACTATTTCTGTATCTGTTGCAAAGGACTAAATCAGAGGGAAAATGTGTGAGGGCTTAACACTGCCCTCCTATGGTTTCATCCAAAACTGGCCCTGGCAGCCCAGGAACGCAGACCCAAGTCGCACAGAAATGAAATTTCATTTCAGGATATTCTCACACAAAGCCCTCCTGTTTTATGCTGCCCAGCTGTGTACACAAATGCCCTCCATATATAACTTGTAGTGAAAAGTTAATGAAATGGCTTCCTCGCTCTACTGCCAAAAATATAGCTGAAATGTTAATTTCAAGACTTTCTCCAAAATAGCCCCTTTCTGCACTAAAATTCTCATAAATCAGAAACATTTTGTCAAAAATAAGCCTGTTTTCATTGTCTTGCAAAGAGTAAGTCGAGCCCTGATTTCTTTAATCGGCTGCTCTCACCAGCAGATTTTCGCTGTAGGCTAAAATTCAGCCCTGTACTGAGGGTCAGTGCAAGGTCAGCACTTAAACCATAAAATAGGGCTTAAGTGGTAAATAGAGCCTCTGTTCGGGATTATATTTCAGCCCTCCAAGGACCACAGTTCATATGAAAGGGGGGATTTACTCATATCATAGACCTGGCTGTAGTGACATTATTCCCATTATTCAAATAAAACTTTATTCCAAAAGTAATCTCATTGGGTGAAATTGTGCCACGCTTCTTAGCGGTACATCCCAGAAATCTGATATAGGAGCAGGCTACTCCTGACTACACCTCCCCATAACATCTGACAGCCTGGCCCTGAGATACGGTCCTAGAGGAATAGCAAAACCTCATCTTTTGCAGCACTCCAACACCTCTTCCCCAGCATACCTCTCTCTCGTAATGCCCAAGGACTTTAAGAGAATTTTCCAAAAAGTAATGAATCAGGAAAGACTGCTCTGCCTTGAGACTGGCTTTACACAAGGGGAGTTATCCCAGAGAGATTCAGGGGCTTTCCAATTTCTTTCACAGCCTTTCATATTTTTCCTGATTTGCAGGGGCAGTTGTGGCCAGCACCAGGTTTGTACTTTGGGTTAAGGGAGATGATTCCCAGCAAAATGTTCCTATTCATTTTGTATCACTGCATTTAGGGAGATAAGTGGCATTTCTACAATTTCTTCCTGAATTCAGAAGTCAGTAAATGTAACTCTACATACACACTAGGACACTTGTTTCCTGTCGAGAAGCTTTTTCCCTTCTTCTCTTCTTCCAGCCTGAATTAAGTCATTGGATTCAAAAGCTTTATATAATACCGATAGCAAATAAATACCTCCCAGTTTCATGTAACAGAAAATGCCAAATGCTTCTAAGATGATGCTGTAATCTAAGCAGACTGTTTCCAGATAAGAACCACACACACAAAAAGCACATTTGAAAACTGATGACAAGGATCCCAGGGGGCTCAAATTCCTGGAAGATGCCTTGTCAGCTTCAGGACTATGACCAAATGAATTAATTGAGACAACCCTTCCTTTAAGTTGTAAAACAGCAGATTTAAAGACTTTCTTCCGATGGAGAGGGAGTATATGAAATGTGCAGTGGTCCCAGCTCACCGCTCCTAATTATACTTTTATAAACTGAGTGGTCCTTGATCTTTGAACTGGAGGGTCCTTGGAAATGTAAGGCTTAGTACTGCTGTGGAGGCGGAATGAATGTACAGTGGCATTTCTCTGGATGAGGGAGTTGTCTAAAATTCACACTCCTGTGCTGGATAAGGAGTATTTAGCTTTGTCTGAATTCTTCAGTGAATGATCCACAAATGAATGAAGTAGACTTTTGTTCAAACGCCAATGCACGGCAAGATCTGAAGACTATTT
>VXAV01008286.1:65254-115710 GCA_013399715.1 Alectura lathami
AGATACAACATTCCATCCCTATCTACTCAAATGTATATAGAATATGGAGACTATTTTTATGTTACAGTCTAGGTTCCTCATTCCAAAACTATTTTTTTTCTGTCACTAAAACCTGCCAATCTGAAGATTTCACCTAGCTACAGAAGTTTTCATGGAAGGAAATATGTTCATTTCATCTATTTTTGGCTTTCTATGCCATGACAGTGAAGGCTAGCCTGGTGTTGCTATATATGCACACTGCTCAGGTAGCAGAACAGCTACTGCAGATTGCCTGGCACCTGCTCAAGGATGAGGTGAACAGAAAGTATTTTTGTTCCATTGAGAACATCCTGGCCAAACCATATTTGTAGCAGATAAACCAAGGAAAGTGTAAACTGATGTGGAATGGAATCTTCTAATATTTTGGGATCATGAAGGGGGTGAAATCAGAGTTGTGATCCTGAACAGGTTTAAGATGGAGTGGAACAAAAATGGAAGGTGTTGGGGTGAAATATCCTCCTTGGAAGAAGTATTCTCAAAACCTGGTAGTCACATTTTTCTTAGTTCTAATCTGCTTTTAATGGAACAACTTCTGAAAAGAAGATATTGAAAAAAAAAAAAAAAAACATGGAGCCTGAATGCCAATAGAAACATATTGTAAGTATGATACCTTATCAACAGTTCTACCACTGCCGGGTTAAGAAAAACAAAAAACTAATGTACTTAAAAGCATCCACTTTTGCTTTCTAATATATCTTTGGAAAGATCTGATTTTATTTATTTTGAAGTAGAACAGCTATTAAGAGAAAAACTAATTATGATTTGATTTTTAAGGGCCTGGATTTCCTCTTGCATGTATCAGTCCAAATCAGGAGTAAGCCCATTCAAGCAAATGAGATGAGGTTGGTGTGAAAGAATTTAAATGTGATCTGAAGCAGGCCCTAAGATATTTATGGACAGAGTGAGTCATTCTTGTTTTGGCTGGATGATTCCATCAGTGGAGAATTAGTCTATCAGCACACAGGGTCTGAGTCGCATTNAGGGTCTGAGTCGCATTTCTCTTGTATCACCATCCTTAGGAGCCATTGCATGGAGTTCAGTGATATTTCACTCCTAAAACCAGCAAGATGAAAGAGCTGAGCCCACAGTCCCCGTTCCTCTATGCTAGATGTACATGGACAGCAAAGAAGCTGCCCCCAGTTAAATCAGCAGAGCATCTGATCTTCATTCTTTTGTCTATTTACCTACTAAAACTTCCATAGAAATTATTTTAAGATATTTTCTCTTTTAAAACAAAGTAACTGTGGTTATAAAACAGCATATATATTCTTTGCCCAACATCACACTCAAGAAGTAACTTTTCTTCCAGCTGTCTCCTGTGACACAACTCTGCAGATATTAAGGAGAAATTGAATCAATAATGTAAACTTGGCTACTCCAACTTCCTCCTCACCAAGCGCAGTCCTGTGAGAAACCTCCAGCAGCTTGAACCCCTGAGCATTTTCTGACAATGTGTGTCAAGGTACAAACAACTCTCTGCCAGACCTGACAGTATTATTCCCTTTTTCCAGGCACACACCAGGTTTGGTGGTGCTAGCGTAACAAGCGATCCTCCCACATCATCTCTGAGAACAGGCAACATAAGCTATTCCAGAAGTCACCTCAGGAAATGTTGTGGTGAGCTGCTGTTAATATCTAAGGTAGATTATGGGAGAAGAAAAAGGCTGGAAAATCTCCAATCATCTTTGGAGTCCCTGAGAAGTTTTCCCTCATGGCAGTGACTTTATGGCTAACTAGAGGCAGAAAAAATAAAGTGGCAGCTTATGAAGCTCCCAGATGCCAGGCATTTACCTGAAATCTGTTCCTCAGCCTTACCCCACCCCTGCTTCTCTGTGCTTCCCACGGGCCTCTCCCCCCACCAGAAGACAGACAGTCTGCCTTCCGTACATCCGCTCACTTCTCACTTCCGGGAATTGCGGAGGGGTAAAACCACCTTCAAAGTGGGGAGAGACAAGAGCAGTTACCTCTTGGTTCCAGCTCAGCAACGCCAGAAACAGTCTTAGAAGCATGGCAATGTTTTAGACCAGCTTATTCATAGAGAAGCCATATGAGCATCCTACTTCACTGCTGTCCTGTCCCTGGCCATTCAGTGGTCCCCCAGGTAGCCTGTGCCGGAGAGCAGCTGATTTAAGGCGCTTCCAGTACACACGTTTTACTACCTGCTGTTACAACTTCTCAAGATGTTTAAGCACCAAGCTTGTAGGCATCATGGTTTCAAATTCACATTATGCTTTGGTAATGCTATCTAGAATTTCTCTGCAGTAAGTGGTGTATTTTGTCTTTTCTAAGAAGTAAGACTGTTGCACCATAATGTATCCTACAAGCAGTTCTTTTCATATCTAAATCCCAGGGATGTCTGGGGGGGAGTAGGGGGGGAAGGTTATATTTATTCAGAAGTTAAATGAGATTAATAGTTTTGAAAGTAATTTACAAATAGCAATCAGCCTCTGCAATGAAGGTCAAAATAGAAAGGACACATTAGCAATTGAATATCTTCTGTCTCTTTAAAGTTTTAATACCTTATACCTGTTAATAATAGGAAATATCCTTCTTCAAGAGTAGCGTTTTCAAAAATTTGTAGGATTCTTCTGCTAATTCTAATCTTCCTTTAATAAAATAATTTGCTAAAAAGGATTATAAAAAAAGCAGGAAAATGGAATGCCAATAGGAATGTACTGCCTATACAATAAATAGTTAATATATTTTCTAAATGAATGATTTAAAATAGCTATTAAAGTAAAGAGAATGAGCTTATGTTTCTAGTAATGACTTCTCTGCCTCAGAATGAAATCTGTAAATCCCTGATTGCAATTTCACATCCCAAAAGAACAGGCAGTCCTGGGACCAATGCTTATTGCCTTCTTCGTTAATACTAGCATACTACATGTGATTTTTATATCACTGGTTTGAATATTTGATTTACACTTATGTATGCTTTTTATTTTAAATCTCATACAGTTATTTTCTGTCACAAAAATAAAGCCTGCCTTCAACAAGGCTTTTTTGTATGTACATGCATACATGTATACACAGACATTCAATATAAGTACAATTTTATTCATAAGAGTGCATAATGATTCAGGCTGTGATTGTTAATAAAAATGCATTTCTAACCATCAAATTTGAGTCTATTATTCTAAGTTAATTGCATTTGCCCTAAAGAGACTTGCGACTGGCTGTCAGCCTATTTGTGTCAGTTCCATTTTATTCATCAGTCAATCTTGTCTCCTCTTTTTTCACATCCCATATATTGATCAAATAAATTTGTTAGCATGCCTCTGCAGCTTTAAAAAGTTTTTGTTATTTGTCAGGTTTATTTGATTACTGTATTAGTTTGTGTGTTATCTTAATTGTTATTTCAATAGAAAATAAGTGCCCTTTGATAGTCCCACAAGATTCCCATTAAATACAATCCATAACAAGGTAGTGGATGGAGTGAATGTGGTAAGAAAATAAACACATTAATACCACTTTCTAAAACAGGTTTAATCTGCAGCTGTACTGCTCTTGATCCAAAAGACAGGAATAGAAGCAATAGAAGCGTGAAACAATTTTGATAAACATCAGTGCCGTATCATTGCATATTATGCTGTGTATAAAATACTTTAAGAAAAAGACGTGTGATATAAAATAAACAGAGGTCGTATCTGGAAGAGCAGATTTTGTGGTTAAGTGTGAAATGGAATAATATTACATATGGCTTTAGACACTAGAAGTTAGGCTAGAGAGGCTGTAAGCAAATGCAGGTGGAAGTGCTACTTTACATAGGGCAAATTTTTGATGGGAGAAAAAACAGCTTTATAGGGAAGTATTTATTGGAGTAAAAGATAAATGTCTAAGCAAGTAACTTCTTCCTCTAAAGGTAAGATACACTGTGTAAAGAAACGAGTTTAGCTAGATTAATAAAAATGTCTAGTGCACACTAGTTAAACATAGGGTAATTGTTCAAGGCATAGAAGTGCTGTTTTCATAAAAAAAAAAATCAGGATGCAATTTTTGTTTTACCTAATGACTTACAGAACACTGACAAAGCCCATAGAATTCTGAAATTGAAATGTGAAATTACCCAAATTTTCCAATCTTCTTATGAAAAGCTGAAGAAATCATTTCATTTCTTTGGACAGGATTAGTCTTTTCATTATCTAACTTGTGCCACTTATAGATTTGGTTTCTGGTCTGGGTTTCATACTTGAAATGCCCAACTCCTAGATTATTGTTTTTCATCTGGAACCTCTTCAACAGTATTTCATGGCAAACAACCATGCTAAAGCTTCAGATGGCCTGAAATAACGCTCACATTTGCAGTTGTCATAGGCCAGTTAGCAATAGCCGTGTGATTCAGAAGCACACAGCACGATGATAGTTTCAAGCCAAACTGTTATGACCAGCTAGTATGGAATACAAACAAGAACAGATAAGAAGAGTACAGCCTCAACATTTGAGACAACAAAGAAAGAGTGAAATGATTGCTACATAAAAGACATTTCAAAGACCTCCCAGAAAAGAAGGCATAAAAATCCCCAATAAAAAGGCTCAGCAAGAAAACTGTCACACCCCCTAATCCTCAGCAGACTTTAACAAGATGTTTGTATGAGCCAAAGATTGTCTCCTTCCCCAGAAGACAAAAGACACACAAAACAATACTGTCTAGCACAGGATTTGGAGGCAAGAGATAGATAAAAAGGATTCCTTAACCTTACAATTAGAAACACTGACTCTCCAGCCAAAAGGACAACCAGAAACAGACTGCAGACCTGTCTTACAGTAACTGCTGCATCTATTTTTACTCTCTGAAAGCTGATATTTTCTGATTTCTTAAAAAAAAATAATAATAATAATTTATTGCCACCCAAAGAAGGGTTTTGATGGCCACTTAACTACAAGACAACTGCTGCTACCAAAGCACAATTCAGCACACATGACAATAACCTTTTATTTCCCATTCTTTTCCATCACCACCAACCAGGCAAAAATTACATTCCTGATGCTCATACCAGCTTTCCAGTAAAGGTACCAGTAAAAGCAAAATTACATGTAATGCCCTAGTCCCTAACAAGTGATGGGCTTACTGTGCCCTAAACCAGAAACTTATACAGGTTCTTCAAGCAAATCCTGCATAAGCATTTGCTCTGGTTATAAAGGAAGTAACTTGGTTGTTATGAGTATCTTTAGCTTTCCTTGGTATAACTAATGCCTTTCAACAGAAGGCAGAGTACTGGCAAGTGTAGAAAACACACTTGGAGGAGGAGGAATCCTGCAGCACCCAAAAGAAACAAGAGTCTGCAAAATTTGACCCTCCTGCTGCAGTTAACTAGTGACCATAAACTGTAATAGCCATAGAAGTTAACTGCATAAAAGTTTAAGACTCTTTCTGAATCTGAATAAGGCAACCACAAGACATTGACAGCTTCATTTACAGGGCATATACTAACTTACAGCCATGACTTCAGTGCCAAAACAATCATATATGATTAGGAAGTATACATGTTCCCACTTCATAGGGAATGACTTGAGGCACACAGGAATTAAACGGTTTGTCCAAGCGCTTGGTAAGGGACAGTCAAGACTTAAGCAGTCACCTTCTCCAGTGGGCAGCTGAGGTTGATAACCTTTTCCAGTCTTTCTTGTACCATCAGAAAACACAAAGCCAAGCAATTTCTTTTTTCTTCAGGTGCAGCATGCTTGCAATCTATCACTCTATGATTTTGTGATTCTGCCTGTGAGACCTTGATCCTGCCTTAATACAGCGGTCTTGGTCCACGCAACTAGACACTACGTTAGAGCCACCCACATTCTGGGGAAGATGAAATAATTCCACTTAAACTTCTTGAAAGCATTTACAGAAAGCTTGGCAGAGATGCCACCTTAACCTTTGTCATTTGTTACGGAAACATGTAAAAAAAACACGCTTCCTAGAAGAATCATGGCTTGAAATGAATGCATGGAAAAAGGCATACATTTCTGTTCTCTTTGTAGGAAATTTCAGAGTATAAGTGAAGAGTATAAAGTACCAGCATGCCAGGCAGAGCAGGACAGGATGTGAATCAGTGAAGTGTGGGAGCAGAGGGTAGCATGGTTTGCATGGTAGATAAGCAAATTAACCTCCTCAGCAACGGAGTGCCCCAGGAACTCCAGGTCTCATTTGTGGCATGGTGTAGGTGACCCACAACCCCTGACCCATCAGCACACATCCCCATGCCATCAGCGGCTCCGCTGCTGTTCTGACGAAGGGACAGCTGTGCTCAAATCAGGAGCCTGGGAGCAGGGCTGCAGCACCCTGTCTATTGTCTCAAAATTATTTCCAGATCAAGTTTTCCTCGTTTTACAAGCAAGTTTCTGGTTACCACTATTACAAACACTACTTGAGATTTACAAGTTAGGCTAGGATTTTTCCCCATTCACACATACAGTTCCAGATTTACCAAATAAATAAAGGTCTGAAATTTTTATGAGTGACACGTGTGCAGCACAAAATCCCATATACAATGGCACAGCAATGCCACACAAGTATACAGACCCTCACTGAGGCTCTACCTACGTCTTTCCCTTCAAGCAAGGAAGTGCCCGGTGCCACAGATATGTTTTCTGCTTTGCCATCATTATTGATTTTATGATATTCAGGTACTATGGTGATGAAAGGCAGTGCAAAGCTCTAATACAGCTAGAAACCCGGGAAACTTGGTGATACTGAAACAAAAAAATAATGGTAGGTGATCTGAATTTGAACACCCCATGTATCAGAAAACCTCGGTTCAGAAAACTGGAAGCTATGTATTATAACTGTTTAAACAATAACTTATTCTGCTTACTTCAAACCCTGAAACTCCAGCATCTTTGTATTTGTCATTGGTAGGAACAGGGTTGTGATGATGCACTCAGTGATGAGGTCTATACTCAGGTTCATTACCAATATTTTCCTCGGTTACAATTATTTTAATGAAGATTTTGCCTAATTAAGATTTTCATGATTTGGCATGGGAAGCAGATACAACACCTGATATAGTATGCCCTGAAGCTAAACATTTCCGTCAGCTTTAATGGGCATTAGCTTGGTCCCTTACAGCGCAAGGCAGAGCCATTTCCCTGATCAAGCAGAGACAACTCAGACATCAACCAGCAAAAAGACATAGCCAAAAACGTAAGCTTTACTCACTCAGATTCAGGGGTGAATGCTGCACCAATGAGTTGGGGTCCTCAGGGTGTTGCCACGCCTCTGGCTGAGTTGTGCTGATCATATAGAAACTGTATTCCCTGGAGAAAAAAACGAATCTCAGTCAGAGAGGCCAGAGGACACTGGATCATTAAGAGTCAGAGTTATCTCCCAGCTTCTATAGAGAGCTGTTTTTTCGTTGCTTTTGAAGTCACATAGGGGACTAAGTCTCCAGTCCCACCAGCATGACTTCTTGTTTTCCCCTGATAACAATACAGTTTTGAGCAGTGTACAAAACACTGCTGCCTATCCAGAATAGCAAACCCACCTCACCAGCTGAGGAGCTTTTGCTGTTTAGTGAAGTCTTCCTTTCCAATTCTTGTTTTCCAGAACTGGACAAACCCATCCTACAGTCCCTTGCAGACTCAGGTAAGATCCTCACCTCCTCAGCTCCTACTCTCTTTGGTATATGGTACCATGTACTTGTAACTACTGAAATACCCCTTTCATATAAGAAAAGGGGCTGAGTTATTCTAATTCCATGGAGAATATGAGCAAAGTATTTTTTGCCTTATTATTGACTCATAATGTTTTAGGTTTCAGTTTATCTTCAGCAGAAAGGTATTCTTGTTTTAACATGAATTAAAGAAATATTTCAAGGTTTACCCCAAAACAGCAGAACAAACAAAAGAATTGCTGCACGGCTGAGTCATCCTGTGTGCTTTGGAGTACAAGGAATTTTCTTCTGAAAACTGAATGAGAACCTCAAAAGGGACAGCCTATAAGCCACACAGCAGCTACTTATTTCAATTTACTGGATCTTAGGGGGTTGCTCTGAGATCAGGCAAACACCAAAGTGTCACTTAGCTTACAAGTACTACTGGTTATACACCTTACCTGAAGAACAACCATAACCTTACTGTGCCTTCATCCTACACCTATTTATCTGCTCAGGAAGGAGGAATAGCCATGGCCTCATTCCTTCCTTCCCAGCTGACAATACTTTCCTGATTGAGGGCTAACTAACTCATCAGAGCCACCTCAAAACCTTCAGAGCAAGGGGAGATCAGGCAGTTAATCCCCTTCTTCATGAACCACAACAGAATTGATAACATCTGCCCACTCTCTTCTGCTGATGACCTTTAGCTGGAGAGTCCCAGGCAGGGCCAACATGAGAAGCTTCTCATATTTTGGAAGTGGCCCTCAACAGTCCTCTCTCTGACTGTTAGTTGGGGTGTTGCTAACTAGAGGATGAGCACACTTGGCTGGGCAGTACTTGCAGGCTGGGCTCTACCAGTCACAATGAGCTGCCTGCATTAGAGAGCACATCATCCCCAAATATTCAAAAAGCACCTTGCCCTCAGTAAGGACAATCCTCAATGCAGTCCAAGACCATGCTGATGCAAGAAAAAGCCTACACCCAGCAGCTCTACAATTATTTGTATTGCACACACACACATTTAGAGGACGCTGTTGGGAGTTTGGTAGGCAAGGTCAAGACGTTAGTCCGCTCTTGTAAAGCATGAGGAGGTAAACGGTTCTGTGCAGCTCAGAAGTCATTCAGATGGTACTTTTGGCATTCTCCCCCCTGCTTTTGTTCTGTCAGTCTGAAGAGAACAGCTCGTGTGATGTAATTTAGAATGGAGCTTTTTTAAAGCTTTCACTCAGGAAAAGCTTCAGGAGCTCTGGGGGTATAGCTTAGCTCTGAGAAACAGAAAGAAAGCAAGTTTGCATTGACAGCTTGATCCCAGAGAGAGGTGGCTGCCTGCTTGTCTAACAGGTCCTCTGGGTCTGGATGAGGCAGAGACAGAGGAGCAGTCATATTAAATGAACGTGCGCTGCCAATGTTAAAGGAACAATTACCATTATTCTGCATAGTTCACTGTTTGCTACTGCTATTTCCTTCAATAAAACCTCTTTTCACTTGCCAATTGGAGCTTGTCATGTAACAATATTTCTTATGCACAATACACATACTAAAATGCCCCTGTGTTTTTAATACATTTATAGTTGTTAACAATAGCGGTATAGTGACAGAAAAAATGTACTTGCTTTGAATACAGAATAGACTGAAAAAAAGAACAAACCAGAGGCTCTGCTCCTAAGGATTAATAGGGGTTAGGTTTTGCGTAATCTGAGTGTTAAAGCAGTGACACCTCTTCCATTTCATTTACACCCAGGGCCGGGGCTGTGACTTCCTTGCTTAGAAGGGGTTGTCCACCTGAGCCTCTGTGAAACTTCTGATGTGAGGAAGTGCTGAGGAGAGGAATGAGGCCCCATGGGGGTGCTGCTTCTGGGGCTTTGGCAAGCTCAGCACACTGATGGTCACCCGAACGACCTTCTGATCCCTGTGCATGGTCCAGCGGTCCCTGATCATGTCAGACACCAGTAAAACTCCTTGGGAGTGTAATTCCTTGCAACACCACACAAACAGGTGGTATTAGGTCTGGCATTTTACCAGGATTTCAGGAACTCTACAACTCTCCTCTGAAAGCCAGTACAACGAAGGCATTGTGTTAGTACTGCATTTGCCAGTACTACAAACCAGGCAGAAATGACCATAGTGAAGGTGCCATGGCAAGAAGAAATTGTTTGCTAGTGACTAAGCTGAACCTAATATTTCATGCACCCAAAAAACCAAGCAGCTGTCTGGAAACATTTGGAGCACAGTCATGAAGGAATCTTTTTTCTACTGTAAGATTCATGGTTTCTAAGAACATACACATAGACAGGGAGAGACAACTTGAGTCTCGTTGGTCTCTCCTACACTATCCAGGAACAATGGTAGGTTGCAGTTTTCAATATCCTTTAAGAAAACATGCTGTTTTGATGGTGTTTCCCCCACCAAATCAAAGTGCTGGTAACCTCAAAGCTCCTCTGGCATTAATGTGGTAAAAGGATATCTCTGTGACTGTAACTGTATATAATGCTTGCATTGGGAATAACTTCAGTGTCATTCATAAAGTGACACAATTGCCAAAGACCATGGGACATGAAAGGAAGACACTGTACTATCCTTTCAAGTTCACAAATTCTGCCTGGAGTTGCCTGTAAAATTTCCAATTTTCAATAGATACAGCTTACCGAAAAATGAACATAAAAATTTTAAGCCTTTTCCAAATTTAATGACAGAGAGTTTTAGGTGAAAAACAAAACAAACAAACAAACAAACAAAAAAAGTCCTTAAGTCCTTTGTAGTAAATTCAGTGTTGGTTTTACATTATCTGTAAGTTTCCCAAAATAAACAGGGTGAAAAATTATACAAGCATGTCATTGAGACCTACATTTAGTTACTGTGCCAACATATTAAAGAAAGTCCTGTCTACTTCTGAGCCCTCTATGCTGGTTAGGGTTTTGTTTTTAAAACTTCGTCATATTGGCAGATAGTCTTAACTTCACTGATGGGGTGAGTAATTAACCCTGTGAGGAAGGAAGGAAGACTGGATTAATGGAGCAGTGCTGCTGAAGGACAACAATAATAATAAGGCCTGGATTTCCTGTAGCGTTTGAAAACAACAATATCAATTTGGGTAAGATAATGGATCAAAATCTCCAGCTTCACACTGAAGATAGGAATAAAGTGAATTTGAGAGTTTTGAAACTCTCTGAAACTGTAAGAAAGAAAAAGAGGATATGGGAAAGAGACTTCATTTCTCTTTAAAAAAGCCGTAGAGCGTTGCTGCATGTGGTGGATTTGCCACACGACCTACAAGACCCCGACGTCCAAACTGGGGCTTAAAATCAGCTTCAGAACTTGCTGCTCCTTCATTACACGAGGGAGTGTGTGTAACACGGTGAGATCCTGCTGCTCTCAACTAGCCTCTGTTACTAGAATGGATTTATTTCATACAGTCACTACCACCAGGACATGAATAGAGACATAAAGAAAAAATTTGTAGGAGAAGAAACAGAGTCTGAAACAGAATGTGGGAGACGCAGACTAGAAACAAACCCTGGAGACTCTGGCGCAGCTGTCCAGGAGAACGCACTGTTTTATCCCACATACTGGCCCACAGGTTTCTGTGGTCGCATGACCTGTTGACCAGCTGAGGTTACTTTTCTGCTGCAGTTAATGCTTAATTCCAAAGCTGTGAAGTTCCTGTGAAAATCCAGTGATTTATCCAGGGCGTTTCAGCTGAGGGCTCTAGAGGGACCTGGCCCCAAGCTGTGACACAGGACAGTGGGGAGTGCAGGTCTCCGGGCAGGCACCTGCAAACCGTCCTGTGAACGTGCTACAAAAGCATTTGTGAATTTTGCTGTTGTGTTCGTTGTGAGCATGAGTTATATCTGTGTCTAATGCAGATGATGATGCCTGATGCAATAGGAATTTTTGAATTAGCACATAAAACCATTTTCAGAAAGTATTTGGCCCTTCATTTTTTCCAAGTCCATTACGACTGTAAGGTATAAACTAACAACATAAAATTCACATTGATCCTTTCAATTCTTTTTTGAACATTCTTAAATCCAGTTTCTTTTTTTTTTTTTTTCTTTCCCCTGGCTGTACATCCTTACTTTTTATATTTAAAAGTAATTTTAAAGCAAAAAAGAACATAAACAATATACACTGACTCTTGACACTCCATTGCTTTTTTAAACTAGAATAATAAAAATTTGCAAATGAACAAAGGAGTGGGAGGAAGATATCTGATTTACAATGTTTTTGAGATAAAGAACACTATAAAAAAAGATCAATGTGAATAATAAAGCATTGTTAACTGAGTCATGACATTTCTATTCTCAGTGAAGATTTGAACAGTAGAGCTCTGCAAATGAGCACCTTGTGCCATTTTCAAAGTGGGAGGAAGACATATAATTATAATTTTTAAAGTGAAGAGAATTTTTAAAAAATCTCTGCTAAAAAGTTTATTGAAAAACATATCGACATATCAATATGACATAAATTACTTTAATTTTATTAAACTAGGAGGGAGGAAAACCTCTTTCTGAAGACTGGCTGCAGAAAGCATTCCTTGAAAAGAATTTTCTTTATTAAAAACTCTTTTGCTAAGATGAAACAGCACTGAATGTCAGCACTACCGTATATTTATTCTGTAACTCTTCCAACAGCTGAGATCTATAAAAGAAACATATTTTCAAAACAGTTTTAACCTCCATTGTCTTGATCATTCGTATTAACATTTTTCATGTCACCTATTGAAATCCCTTAAAGGAACGTTTTATTCAGTCAAAATTAATGAAGCTGTTTTCTTAAACAGTCTCCAAAAAGTAAAAAGGACGTAATGTTGTGCATTCTATTTGACACAAATTTTCTGCCATTTCACCTATTTGTGTGATGAGAGCAAAACTTCTTCTTTTTTTTTTTTTTTTTTTTTTTATAATCAATTCTGCAGACAAAAAGTGGTTTTGAAAGAGAAGAAAACTAACTCTGCTCTTGCTGTGTGTGCAATTTACATTCAGAGCAAAAATACAGCATTGATCAGATTTCTCCAATTGAGTCATTTAGTGCTTTGGCATTCCTGAAGTTAGGGCCCAGCTGTGAAATCATAGTTGGGGCCAAACTTTGCTGTTAGGTGTGTGCACATGGCTCCCATTTTCTTCAAAGGGAATGGCACACATGGCCAATATTTAACTTTCACCTTTTCCACTTTTCAGCCAGCAAAGCCAGAACCAATGCAAGCAATTTAATAGAATTAAGAATACAGTCAAGATTTCCAGGACTTACTAGTTATTTGGGCCATATAATTCAATACACCTCAAAGCGCAGATGCTCAGCATATTCTGAAAATCAGGCCATCTCAAATGTCTTATTTTAAGCAAGTAATATCATAAATCGCTTTGAGTGTTTTGGCCATCAGATTCTAACGGCAAACAGGGTGCAGGATACCTCTTCAAAATCATAAGTTCCAATTTCTGGATGGGCTGCGATGCCTGGGAGACTTACCACTTCCCACTTCATTTTGGGCACTGCTTTTTCTCTCATTTTCCCCCTGCCGCTACCAACGGGGCTTGCGCACAGCACAGATACCCACCTGCAGCATTTATCTCCTCCAGAAAATGTAGGGTACAGTCCAGAGAATCTTCTGGGGCGGACTGCTGGGATGGCCCATACAACTTTGTGGTGCAAATGCCACAGAGGTAAAAAAGGATGCATCCCAAAGCAATATCTAGCTGCCCCAAGGTATATGCAGTTCTTCATTTCAGCTCAAGGTCAAGCAGAAAAATTTTCCTACCATCCTTCCTGAATCTTCCCTTTGCTTTCTCCTGACTCCATCTGTTCCTCACCCATCTCCTTCATTCCACGCTCGCCTCCCTCTTCTTCCTGTGTCCATCTGTTCCCTCCTTCCTCAATGTGAGTTGGAGACGGGAAGTCAATTCAGTCATTCACTGAACAGATTTCAAGACGAACACCCTCCCTCTCCCGTTCTAACTTCATTCATCATGGTAAAAATTATAATGAATAGAAATGTTGAAGGTGAAAATTTATTAGGGATTGTGTTGCTTTCTTATATCAAAAGCAGTTAAAGCTACATATAAACATTGGCTTCATTCATTTTTTTTAATATATGGTATAATTAGTGAGAAATATTAGTGGAAGTGCTGGGTATGCAGTCCATCAACACATGCCTGTCAGAGTTTAGGATCTGGGCCAAAATTTTTTGCCGGTCCAGTGATAGATTTATAATAAGCCTATGGAAGGCTTTACAGTCAGCTGGGTCACTAATTCATAAAGTTAAAATGGATGCAAGGAGGTCAAAAATCCACTATTGATAAAATAACCCCTCCAGGGATAGCACCATTAACTTTGTTACTGCAGCAGTTAAAAAAAAAAAAAAAAAAAAGTAAACCCAAAGCTTCCATGAATTACCAATCCATCATCATAAATCAGAAGAGAAGCTCTTGCACAAGTCCATGATGTCATACGAAGTCCAGTATGTATTTATAGCCTTGTGTACTATTTCCTGTTTCCCTATCACAAATATAAATAGTCTCTAGATCCCTTGTATCCTTATGCCTGAGCTCAGGAAAACATAATGGGTATGAGACTATAAAAGCACCCGTATTCATATATATTCAGCTTGCTTTGGGTTGGCCATGATTCCCGCTCTCCTGCTGGTTTCTCCTGCATGGACGAGAGCAGTTCCTGTGGCTCTTTCTCCATCTGCCTGGGTTTGCTGTAGGGACAAGCCCCCATCCCACTTTGCCCCTCTAATCCTGGGAGGGAGAAGGAAGGGGGAGTGAATCCTCCAAGTACTATGTGGGAAGCAGATGGTCTGGCAAGCACAGTACAGGTGGAGAAGCCCAGCACCCACATGAGGACCTCGGGCATCTTGTCCACAGAGGCCTAAGCTAAGGGGGCTGGGGCTTGAAGGTGCATTTTTTTTTCTCTTCCTTTGCTGGCTATTTGGGAACATCATCTAAGATCTCTGGTGTGCTTGGGAATGGATGATGCCCCAAAGTTCATTGCAAACTTCCCAGCCTGAAATCTTCTGTACCAAAATAAAACAGGAACATTTGTTCCTGTGGTGATCCCTCTATCCTGGCCCCTCAGCTAAAACTTTCACTCTAGAGAAACTAGACGATCTTTAAGGTCCTTTCCAGCTCAAGCCATTCTGTGATTCTGTGATTCTATGAAGGAAACATGCATGACTGTTTCCAACCAAGCAACGACTCTTAAAGGAGATGACTGGTGGCTGGGGAGATTTGTATGCCGAGCCACATATATTTACAGTGTTCCTTTGTAATGTTGTGTTGTTTTCCCACCAAGACAGCTGCACCAGCTCCCTGCCTCTCCCAGTGCCCCCTGGGGTGACACTGAGCAGCGAGGACTGCCCAGGTAAGTTGCTGGCCCCATGCATATGTCACATCACACCATGCAGTGGTACACCCAGCCTCCTCTCCCATTGCTGAAAATTATTTTACGGAACACATTGTGTCCTTTAGACTGGTGACCAAAAACTATTTCATTTTCTTCCCTTTCTCTGTTCCCCCCCCCCAAATATGGACACCCAAACCTGGAGTTTGGGTTTTCAAACCGAGTTCATTTCAAGTCTTTAAACTTACCTGTTATTGTCCATCAAGTCTCATGCTGCTCTGCTGGCTCCATCTCAGGTCTGAACAGACGTGGCACTCAGCTCCTCAAGTGATGAGCACGTGCTATATTAAATAGACAGGCAGTGACAGCAGTACATGGGATAAGGAATGGCAGGGAGATCAGCCAGGCATTCCTTTGGTTTCTGTACTGCACTGATATACAAAGATGCCTCACAGTGAAATTAAGAAGTTACACATCCTAAACTGCCAGAGGTTTTCACAGAATTCACCATTAACCCTTGAGACTTCTTGCCACAGGAGTGCAAGGCAAGGGGTCACAACCAGAGTGGACTGGAAACAAATGTCACTGTCGAGTAGAGCCACAGACCCACTTGTCCTTTGCTGTAAGGTGCAATGAGTCCTACGTGGCTCTGCAGCACTGCCCATATTGCTGCAAACCCTGTCCAGCAGAACACAGACATCTAATTTCAATAGTGCCTTGCCAAAAAACAGACGTAGAGCCCTTATATGCCGTCGTATAAAAACTAATTTCAGGAGCATGCTAGGAAACACTACCCTCCTGGTCTCCAGGGCTGTAAGACCCTGGTTTGTGCCTGAGCCAATGAAGAGAAACAGGGGCCAGGCGACCTGCTATAAATACCAGTCTCAAGAACCACCACTCCTTGCTATTAAACAGAGGGATCTGTGGCTGGCATTGGTGGGAAGCAGGTGATTTACCTTGTGTATTCATGAATTCAGACACCATAGTCAGCAGCCTGAATCACCCAGCTAAAAAAAAAAGCCTCGATAGTCATATTAAATTTCTACAATTTGTCTCTAATACAAACAAGTGTAAGCGATCCCAGCCCTCTGCTACAACAGTCAAAGCAAACCTCAGTTGTCCCGGTTAAGGAGTAAACTTGCTACTCTGGGATGCTCTTTAAAAATGATACATTAGGGGGGTTTACCTCTAACTACCTCTAACAGTCTGACCAACACAGAACAGTCAGATTTTTCATCATAATACAACTATTTTTCTCTTCTAACTGAGTTCAGTGGATGATTTCCACATGTTAAAAGTGGGCATTTGTGGACTTATGAAACTGTGGACACAGGCTCTTAGAAGACAGTAACTAAGTTTGACTTCCTGCCTATCTCTAATTGTAATTTAATTTCCTACATTCTCATTAAAGAGTAATCATAAATAAGACCATTTGTATGTAATATATTTTTAAGTCTTATTTAGCTCCACTTATTTGTTCCAGTCTCTCAACCTATTACTGTTCCACGCAGCAACAAATTATAAGAGAAAAAAAAAAAGCTAACCACTTTTTTATGCTGGTCTAGCACAATCTTTATTTCTTTAGACACTTAGAGCAAACATTAAATTGATAAAAGACATAATGTAGATGGACCCATAGCTGAACTGAAGGTAATTGCATAAAAATGAAATGGAGACCTATAATTGTACACTGCTTTAGCCTCTACCGCACTGTTTTCTGGAAGCAAGGATCTCGCTTGTCATAGCAAGTTGCTTGTTATGGTGATTGCATGAAGACTTGATCTAGCTGTACAAGACAAGTATGACATTACTTAAAGGGAGCTTTTCAAACTAAAAGTCTGACACTAAAATGTACTGTATTTTCAAAGATGTAGTATGCTTTAACAAACAGAAGAGGCCTTGAATGACAGCTTTTGTTACCCTTTTGTTTGGTGGTGCTGTATTGAAAAATTCAGGTTATGTCTATGCCTTTCTATTTCTGGTTTTGATTTCTCTTCAACAGCACTTCAAGAATAAAAATTGACTTGAAGCATGAATAGTAGAAGTCGGTGGATACAGTAAATGTTAGTCTAGCATTTACTGATTACTTCCGTCTGATTTTTTTCAGCCTCGTTTGCTGAATGCTTAAATGCATTCTGTGGGCCATTGTGTTGTGGAAAAAATGGCAAACTGAACAGATACATTGCAGTTTAAAATATACCCAGCTTAGACTTCAGGGGCAATTTTGAAAGCAGGAAATGATAGAAAATGTCATTCTTGCATAGGCCTTCCAATGTGACCCATGTGTATTTAACTGCTCAGCCCATGTTCTGCTCTCAGCCTGGACAAATAAGATCCATTTGTAAGATTGGCATCTGAATAACAGGTGGTGCATGTGCCTATGGGACCCACAAATCAATTATTATCCAATAAAACCAATGCATGACCAGGACATTGCTTCCTCCAGATCTCTGCTACTTCAGTTAGCATAGCCTTTCCTGCAGATGGCATGTTATTGAATGAAAGCACAGGGAAAATTGTGATATGACATTGATTTATAAACACTGGAAAATAACGGTTACTGTGCATGTAAGTACATCCAAATTGCATGAATTTTCACATTTTGGATTCAAGAGATTAGTCAAGAAGTTGGAGAGGAAAATAGCTATACTTATTTCTCTAGGGGAAAAGCCATCAACACATTACTACAGCCAAAGAAAATAACAGGCATACTTTGTCCAGGACACCAGTTTCCAACAATCAAGTGTGCAACCTACAGGCTTTGTGCTGCTGCCTCATGCCCAGAGGAACCACTGCCTCTCCTGCTCTTCCCAAGTGGGGAAACCTGTGGGTTTCTGTCATCATAACACTCACAAAACCCGATTCCTGTAGGTTCCAAGATACCTCTCTGTGCCACCGCTGTCTTACTGCCCCCTTCCTTCCATTTCTCTCTATCCCACCAGTCACTCCTTGCCTAAGGCCAACCTACAAACACTCTGAGACAGGGGAAACCCACATTTCCTTCACAGCAGACCCTGTCATTAGTACAAGTTTACAATCAAGACAAAACATCCACCAAAAAACATTTTTATAACGATTTAAAATGAAAATGAAAAAATAGCTTCGTATTTCCCTCTTATCCTTTTCCATGCTATTACTCTGCTAAACTCTGCCTTAGAAGCTTTCTCGCTTCTAGAAATTTCAGTGCATGAAGATGATCTAAAAGGACACTACTGAGAGGAACTGAGGTCTGGTTTTCCATCTCCCTGGCTATGTAGCAGAAGACAGCATCTAGCACTGGTCTTTACCTTCTCTTCTCCAGGACAAACAAGCCCAGCTCACTCCACCCCTCACCACCTTGCTGGCCTCCAAGAGACTCTCTCCAGAGACTAGTTATACCTCAAGCATTTGCTTCCCTCCACTTTGAGCCTGATGATCCCAGTGTTATACCTAATTACCTCGCAATCCACTTGTCATGCCCAAATTTCCTGCTTTCAGCTACAAGGATACTTGTAGGAACACAATTGCAGTCTCATCAAGGTTTCATTCTCCATCAGTCTTTTCCTGGCTTTTCTTTAAGATACAGCAGGCACCAAAAGTGCCTGAAAAACAAGAGAGACGCAGATCTCTCTTCTGGCTCCTTACACCAGAACACAAAGTAGCCGCTTTAGGACACTTAGTGGTCCTCTCAGAAAGTAATGTTTGCAAAACTGAGGTGTCTGTAAAGATTGATTTTCTGTATATAGCTTAAGAGCGAGCGTATCACAAGATTCAAGATAAAAAAAAAAGAAGCTGTGCTTGATGTGAGGTGCAGGAGTTAATCAGCTGAAGATAAGAGTTGATGAAGTTTTATCATCTCAGCAGTAGAGAGAATGACTGTGTTTCTTGGCCTCTTGATCACTTTGGAGAATAAGTGAAACTGTATAAACTGTATATAAACCCACGTTTATCTGTTCCTGGAAGTTCTTCAACAATAAATTGAGCTCAGAACTCTTCTTAACCTATCCACTAGTTGGGGCTTAAAAGTAAGCTCTCCCTCTGGTTTTTGACCTGCCTCTCTGGCACGCTGACAGCATGTGAAGCATCCCATCTTCTAGTTGACTTCCAGGCCAACAACACAGTGTGGGTGAAGTTATGAAAAAATGATTCTGGATGTTAAACAGACTATCTGGTTTTCTTTACAATGACACTATGAACCGTGGCAAGATGGCACACCTGCCTCTAGGTACCACCAGCACACACATCATTGGCTGTAAATTTTGGGAAATGACCTGCTGTTGAAAAATCAAACAATTGCTTTGCCTTCTTGCATATCGCAAATCGAAGTTAGGAGAACACACTCCAAATAGGTTTCCACTGAGGCAATAGTTCTGTTTTCTCTCTTCACCTGATCCCACCCAGTGGAAGTGAGTTATTACTTAGCCTGTAAGAACACTGGGTTTAAGAGAAAACTCAAGTGCAAGTTTACAATATTGTGTTCTATGAATAAACTTTACTTGTGCAAAGAGACTGAAACAATTAGTTAAGAAGGGTTGGGCCTTGGAAGTAAACACCTATAGGCTTGGAAATTCTGAGTATGTAATTCCTTCAGATCTTTGCCTGAGTATCACAAACAAGTCTTTCCTTTTTTTTTTTTTTTTTTTCCCTAATCCCACCAGATAACCAGCTTACAAACGAAAAACATACAGATGAAAAGCCCGTGAAAGGTATTCTTATGAGTTCTGTCACAGAATTCAACATCACAGGCACTTCATCAAAAGAAACCAAAAATGAGAAGAAATTGTCAGATGCAGGCAGATCATCCATTGCTTCCCTGGAGAAATGCAGAAAATTCACCTACATTGAAGACGACGCATCAGTTCACCAGAGAGACAGCGACGGTATGTTTGATAAAACAAATTGTGTTTAAGCAGATTTCTAAACAGCGCCCATTTCAAAAGCACAACGCATATCTATCTTGAAATAAATGTTTACATGCTGAATGGAAGGTTCAAGAACATAACCAAAAGCAGTACTAA
The DNA here is from genome assembly GCA_013399715.1 of Alectura lathami. NCBI lineage: Eukaryota > Metazoa > Chordata > Aves > Galliformes > Megapodiidae > Alectura > Alectura lathami. The sequence continues at coordinate 85,218 of VXAV01008286.1, forward strand.
GTTGCCTTGTAGACATGTTTTTTCTTCTGAGAGTTGAGAATTTGTAGAAGACAATCTTAAATTGTCAGTGATATAGAAGTCATAGAAGAGCAGCTTACAGCCTATGGAGCTGCTGTGCAATGGAGCATTTGTAACTTCTCAACCAGCATTTGCACCTTCTCAACCAGCATTTGCAGAGATGTTTGGTATCGGATAAAGCACTATCAATCACGGGCATACTCCTTCCCCACAGCAGGGGCTGTTGCTATTGATGTCACAGCAGCCGCTGTGGTTACTGAACAGATGGCTTGTTTTGCAGTCGGGACATGACTTATGCGGACTTGTATATGCAGTTGTTGTATGACATCCAGCCCTGCCATTCTGCTGGCCCATCAAGACTTCTTGTTAGTTCAGTATGGCTTGCATTCTGAAAAAGTGCATTTGAAAGCAAAGTACTATGAAAGGCAACTACAAAGCAAATTTGCGGCCGAGCCCCAGGTAGTTCAAGTGCATTTTTTCAGAAGAACACTACATGTTGCTAAAACATATCTTGCTCTAGGACTACTAATCAGAGCTGTGTTATCTTTCCAGAAGAGAAGCTGATCCTCTTAATTGTATAAGAGCACAAGTTAAGGAGCGGAATGTTCGCGTTATTTTTTTTGTTAGAGTATCACAGACGGTAACATAACTAAGAGAGGAAGAAGAGAAATTGTTTTGCCCTTTACAGTCTGTGGGCCATGCTTCCTGGTAATGATGAAAACTATAACAAACCTGATTTTAGTGAAGAACCAGCAACTGAGGAGCTATTCCTGGTTATTACCATGAACGTGAAAAAAATGCTTCTGTGAATAATTTCTTAGGCTTCTTATGTGTGCCTTTTGCAATAATGAATTAATGTCTTACACCCAATAGCATTGGGATCTATCACATATATGGTATTAGGGATCCCTCCCTAATTCCCTAGAATTTCTGAATGCAGCTCAACACAGTAAACTGCAATGCTCTCAAGGAATCATTGCCAGGTCTATTGTAATGCTGATCCTGCTATTGCATATTGCAGGAAGGGATGTCCCTGTTACATCTCCCAGAATACATTTAACAGCAGTGAAGGACAGTAAGTATCCATTCCATTTGAGGGACTCATCCTCTAGTCCAAACACACACTGTTTTCTGAGTTTATTGACTATTGGATGAAGCCCTCTATCATAACTGGCACACAGGTGTGTACCATGTGATGCAAATAACAGATTTCATACTCCTTAAAAAGTTGTAAGGGAAGGAAATCAAGAAAAAAATAATTAAAAAAAGCTGTGCTCAATTAATAATGTTAAGGACTGGACAGGAGCCAAGAGAACCAGAGGAAGCCAGAATTGTGGTTGTCACTGCATTCTCTGCTCACTCTACTCTGACAAGTTACTGCTTATTTCACACACACACGCACGAGGCTAAATCCTGCTTGCTGAAGCATGGAGAACCTCTGAAAGCAGAGTAATAGCTGAGGAAAACAGAGATTTGCTAAGAGAGGAGCAGATCCAAAGCTCAAAGGTCTCACCATGCTGACCCTGATGGCATGCGCAGCCTTTGGGCCAGGTTTGCTCAGAGCCTCGTCTGCCTGAGGAGAGGGCAAACTGGCATCCACAAGACAAGAACAGGAAAAATTTGAGATGAGGCAGGCTGGCAAAATTATTATAAGTTCTTATTTTGTGGTAATTAATCTACTAATGTAGAGAATGAGAGCTGAGGTCATTGTTCTTACTGAGATAAATGCAATAATGCCTTTTCACAAACAGCAGGGGAAACATAAGAGAAAACAGGAGATTGCATCTCGTTTTATGCACTTTGTGGGTAATTTATTTTCAAATATATAAACATATGCATAGGAATGGATGTTTAATTGCTAATATCTATTATTTATATACATTACCCCACTTAAAACAGGACCAAAAGAAAGCCTCACACATGCAGATTTTTTGAAATGTGTTACATCCATTATCACAGTTCATGGTGTGTGCTCTGATGGGAATTTAAACGCATCTTTACTGCACATCACAGACTCTGTGCTGAAACATTACTTTATTATTGAAATCTCGTGCTTTTTGTGTGCTCCCTTTCCTGGATGAAGACCTAAGAATTGTACCAATTCTCTTAAGATTACATAAGCCCCATTATGGTTAACACATTCAGAAAAATAAATGTTATTAGAAAACAGATCTTTGGAGAGAAAAAAAAATTGAAAGATCCTTAACTGGTACATGATTTTGAATTTGATCTCTCATGTCTAGGTATGGGAAGGAAATTTCATAAACATATATAAGAAGAACAGTCTTAATTACACCATGGACTACTGGATAAAATGATTATATTTTCTACACTGTAAATTTCATACAATTAAATGCAGCAGTGTCACCTTATAAAATGTTTCAATTTTATAATTATTTCAGTTCATTTACTTAGAAAAAAATATAAGCATGAATTTACTAAGTATCACCAAAATCTAGTCATTCTTATTCAACAGAACTGACTTAGAAGTTAGTTGTGCTTGTCTGAACCTAAATAGATCTTGGCATATTTAAATAAGTATTAAAATTGATAGCATTGATGATGATATGTTACTTAGAAATGAGTTCAATCACATGCTATTTATTCTTGCTACCTGCTATAACTGCCTTTTTTTTTTTAATATATAAAGATATCAGAATGATTTTTAATTTTGTTTTTCATCAAGAAATCTTTCATCAAAAGAAAAAAAAGCAGGAAAAAAAAAAAAAAACATAGTTCTGGAAACTTCCTGGCAGTGAACTTTATGTTACGTGAGATTGAAAATGCCAAAACAGAACCAAAGCAGTTGAATGAGTTCACAGTTAGTCATCCTAGGGCAAGAAATGCGGTTATAACCATATGCTTTCCTGAAAGAACCAATGAAAAGACATTCATATTGTTGAAAGCATTTTCCTTTTCCAAAAACAAGGAGGGAAAAAAAAAATGAAGCATTTGGGTCTTTGCGCTCCAACTGGATTCACACAGTGAGAATCTCACACCTGCTTGGAGCCCTGCTGCACTCAGGCAGCTTCCCTAGATTCTGTAGTTTGAACTGTGGGTAGTAATTAATTGTTTTTCGAGAAGAGTGAATAGAACAGAATTTTTTTTTCTCACTGACAGACAGATTTTTAAGAATATTCACAGGCTCAACACATACATCCTACCTGATATTACTTTCCAAACTTTTGTCTCCTTTCAGAATTTAGCAAGGCTGTGAATGAAAAGGTGGGAAAATTCAGGGGAGGAAGTAGGACCTTGGGCTAAGAATCCATCACCCTGCTCTATGTAAATGCAGTTCTCCTCACTTGCTATTACTCCTTCTCTTTGGCTAGGCAATCTAGCAATTAAACACTTCTACTAAATCAGACCGCTTACAGAACTCAGAGTACAAGCAGATGAAGAATCTGTCTTCTTCTTTCCCCTCTGTATGTAACTTTGGTATCTCTCACAGGATCATCTCAGTCCTTATCCAGATGCTAGATCTCATTCACAAGCCAGGGACACCATAGTCTGTGCACCCAGAATGGCCAGGTGCAAAATCGTGAACCAGACCTGGCGAGTCTGAGGGCCTGCTCTCCACAAGAGCTTTGGGTGTTTGCACACTGACTTCCAGCAAGGATTGGATCAGACCATAGCAACTGGCAGCCCAGAAAATATTTCCTTAAGTAAAGATTCAGTTCTGAACTCCTCGCATGCAGGCAAAAATGCCCATGATAAGTTTTTTATGGGATTTTGTTAATTTTTTTTTAAACCTTCAAAGAAATAGCAGGAGCAGTCTAATGATTTTTATCTTTAATTGCAAATTCCTATGGGAAAGAAAATAAAACCCCAGGGTGATATATGTTGGTCAGCTGGCAGAAGTGGCATCACAAAACAGCAGCCCTCCTGGTCTCCTGCCTGAGTGCAGCCCACCCAGCAGAGCACCCTGCTGCCGGAGACTCCCAACGTGCTGAAGCTGACAGCCCAAGCATCTTAGGGCCATTCGTTCCTCTGAACTTCACCTCCACAGATTTATTTTCGTGTCTGCTGTTTTTTCAGGACATACAGCATAGGAAATACTTCCACAGTGTCAGATTAAAGGATTTATCTCATCTCCACATAGTCACAGTAGCCTAAACTTGGGTAATCAAGCACGTCCTTTTTCTTATGTCTCCCTGCTTTTCCTTTTTCTTAGATGAATGCGCAACACTTATCCTGGCCTGCTTGTTCTGCCAGTTTTGGGACTTTCTTATAATGCTGCCTGATACCTGTGAACATTGGCTGACAGATACCTGTTGTCCATCCAATAGATACTACCAGACTTCCGACGAAGACCTCTCCAACAACGACTGCAACTGTGACTGTGACATTGATTGCAGCCTTTTTGAGTCCTGCCATGAGACTGGTGAATGCCTGGAACTTGCCATGGAGATTTCTGAAGTCTGCTACCGCTAGTAGGAAAATAATTGACACAATTCCTGAAAACTACCTGAAAGGGAACAGACAGTACAAAGGAGATTTTTTTTTTTGAAAGATAACAAAAATAATCAGAATGTTTGCCAACCAGGACTATGTGCATCATGCTGCTCCCACCTTGGAGGTCTGTATATCTGTACTACACTGGTTATATAATAATAAAGGGCAAAAAAGGGTCTCCTCCTTTGCCATAGACAACAGAATTCCTAAGTGCCAAGCGTGCTCAATGCGTTACCCACTGCCAGTGCAATGCTTTTATAAACCCCTAATTGCTTTAAACATGCATTTCCCACATTCACAAACACAGGACAAATTAGGACATTCTTTCAGGACTGATATATATTAGTTCATCTTCCTAATGGATTCATACATAAACATGTATTACACGTTGTTGGTTATTATTAATAATGTATGATACAGCATCATTTTGTAATTAAAAATTTATTTATTCAATCTCTTAAAACACACTTATATGCTCAGTTTAGGTCGAAAAGAAAATTAAATGAATTAGAAACCATGCTAGCTGTAATTACAGCAAATGTCTCTAAAAATCTCCAGTGAATTTTGTAGAAGAAGCATTTTAACAGGGTAGTGCAATTCGACAGTGTATTAATGTGCGTGCCTATGGTTATGTAATAACAGGTTATGCCTATTGTTCATTAGTTGTAGAAAAGGGCTCCTTAAGTGTAATTAGCCTAAATGGGAATTGACTGCACACTTCCAGAGGAGAATTACCCCGTGGACAGCCAGTAACTCCTTTGCCTGATTTTCATTTGTAAGATTCCTGCAAGCAGCAGAATATTGCCATCTATTCCAGTGGAAACAGGCACCTCCACCTGTGCACAAAAGATTTCAAAATGACAGTATCTATCCTGGTTGTGTTTTCAGACTCCCTCTATCTCTTTTCTGATGGCAGGTCTGATTAATAAAAAGGAAACACACATAGTACATTACACATATGACAACAAAAGCATGTAAATTCAGCCGCTTCAGGGTGCAGAATGATAGTATTTAGCACAGTGAGAAATACAGAGTTGCTCGCTCACATTAGATATTTATAGACTAACACCAAAGACCATATTTGCTTTGTATAGTCACTAAAACTTCTACCCAAAACCCCACTGATCTCAGCGCTGAAATGCCTGGGAAATCCCAAACAAGAACTCTGGACAAGATGCCAGGATATTCAGCTTTGCTGAAATCATTGGAGCCATTTATTTAATAACCCTAGTCTCAAATCTCTAGTCCTGACACAAAAATATTTGATGAATGGAAACAGAGACTTGTGAATTTCTATTACTTCCACCTTCAGAAAATTTGTGTTTTCAAAAAAAAAATGAAAAGTAAGAAGTAGATAGAAATTCTAACAATCTTTGTCAAGTATCTTCAAAAACTTAGCAAACTCTTAGCAAATAAAACACTTTTACTATAACAAATAGAAAACAAGATGGCTTTAAGGACAACGAACCTTAGAAATGTAGTGAGCAAGCAAGTATACCTCATTTTCATGCTCCTTCCAGAACATTGATAGGGAAAATAATAGGCTTGCTTCTTCTAATTACAACATCCCTTTGTGAGTTGTAGCCACCTGAAGGAGCAAAGTCATTACTGCTTAATTGTCACACCTGTGCCAGCGTGCCAGATGCACGGGATCCAAATACAGAAAGCCCTAACCGCCACCATCTCCGAGGCACCATTTTTGCACACCCTGGGCCGATCAGTGCTGAGTTTTAATGCTCCAGTTTGCACTCTCCCGCCGTTTTTTGATCTTAACTCTGACCATACTGAGCCTCACCACTAAACTGTCAGGGCAACACTTTAGGAGCTGGTCACAGAGGCTTGGATCATTCCACTTCCTGCCATTGGTTGTCTTCAACAAATTGGCAAGCAGGCATGTGCGAATGAAGGCACTGACCCAAACCATTTAGAAGTCAGGAGAGGCGAAAACCTGCCCACACACCGTTTCTGAGAGGAGTACCAGCAGTGAAGAGTATTGGAAATACTTGCTCTTGATGCTGCCATCCAAAAAGGGGAATTTCACATTTGCAATGGCTGGGAGCCCCAAAGCCACCCAGAGGGTGGTGTACCCCAAAGTGCAGCCAATGAGGGGTACAGAGGTGGGGTGTTTGCTTATCTTTCTCCAGCTCTGATCCCACAAGGCTTTACAATTTGACCATGCTTGGATAACCCGTGACAGATGACGTCTCCATGTATCAGTTATGGAACCAAATTAAGGATTACTGGTATAACATATCCTTTTCAACTATTTTACTAGGAATAACTGTCCAGAAAAAAAAAAAAAAATCTTTCTTCATGACGTAATCTATAGGTTCCCATACTGAGGTCATGCCTACTATAGGGTATGGGTAAGGTCAAATATGGATTTCAAATGGTCACAGCCAGAGCCATGGCTAGACAGGGTGTCCCAACAATATGAAATGAATCACACTGTGGAAAATATTGAGGACTGCTAATGTAGTGAATAGTAGTGTTTTAAACAGTGCAGCAATATCTTCTTACCTTATGTGTACAATGACACATTGCTCAGTTTCCTGGTTTAGGAAGTAGATTTTTAGGAGCCATCTGTATGAGCAATGAAATCTTGAAAAATGTGTTAATCATCTTCCATATTTAATGGTTTTCATACCTTATTTCATATAGCATAGTAGAACCAGCAGCTCAAGATGACTTTGTTTTCTGCCATAAAAGTGCTAATTGTAACGTTATACTTCCATGACACAGGGACCATTTAATACATTAACACCAGGGAAAGAAAGTCAGATTTTTTTCCATTCAGCATTCCAGAAACTGGATTTCCTGTTTGGAGGTCCACCCAATTCCTACATTAAACTGACTTCCTTGGCCAGAGAAACACCTATTTATCAGATAAGAACATGGACAGACATTCCAGTTAAACAGAAATATCATGAGCAATTCAAGGCTCTCTCTGTATTTTTTATTTACTGTTGGGGAAGGCCTGAGCATGCGAGTAGGAGGCGTTTGGGTGGATGGCTGTTCTGAACATGTTGGACTCAGCTGTGCTCCCAGAGAGATGTCAGCTCTGCAGCGTGTGAAACTGGCTCCTCAGAACAACAAATAAACGTTACCATTTTGCAAATGGGAACATCGCTCCGACACGACGCCTCTCCTCAGCACCATAAATGAGCTGACAGATTGGTTGGGGGAAGAGAGAGACGGAGATAATATTGAAGAGCTACATTGCTGCCTTCTACAGGAAGGGACCACGGGATGCTCTCTAAGGATCTCCTCTTGGAAATGACTCACCAACCCCATCCTTATAAGAAAAATGTCTTTTTGTCTCCCTTCGGTGTGCTCACAGGACAAAATACTCATTTGGATGCAAATCCTTTGCAGCAGAAATTGTCATTTGCTGAACATTGTACTACACCCAGCCTACAGAGGACCCAATCTAAAGGCCTCAGGGTGCTTCTGAAAAGTTAAAGAGCAGTTATCTCAAAGGAAATGAAATTCTCCAACTGACCGTGAGACTTTCTATTTGTAGTTCTGGTGCCTTACTCTCCACGCACAGTAGAAGTTCCTTCAGGTAGGGGGTAAACAAAAATTACCCTGTGTACTTCTCTGAATACAGGAATGGAGCATTTATGCTATTTCCTGTGACTTTCGTCTGCTTCATAGAGCGTTTTAATCCTTCATGCTCTCTTAAGCAATCACAACCAGAATAACCAATCTCTTCCAAATTTCAAGATGACGACTCTTGCCTTAACTCCAGCGCTGCTTAGGGATTCAGACTGCATGCTACAGCTGAGCTCTAGAAGACATTATTTCTCAGGAAGAAAGAAAAATATGGGAGCAAGTAAGGTGCTTGCAATCCTATTTCTTCTATTGTTATGCTTGTATATATGGAAAAGCTTTCAATACTGTTTGACTAAGAATGTATGTATCTATTAAACATTTCTTTTAATTACATGGAATGGGTTGTTCCAACCTGTCCTTTGCATTGCTGGAATTTTTGTCTATGCCAAGCTGTATTTTAGGTCACTTAAATGAGTGGTAAGTTTCCTATTATGCAAGGCAATAAGGTTACCACACAGATTGGGATCATAAGGCACTGCTCTACTACAGTTCAGAGTAACTGAGTATTAATCATAATTAATAATCTATCATTCCTGTGGTCTAAAAAAAAAAAAAAAAAAGGAAACTGTGCTTTCTCTTTACATACTTCATGTAATTGTAGAGAAGAATAATTATATGGAATTCATTATTCTGCCAGTAACAACCTAAATTTTCTTAACACTGCACGTGAACAGGAATCGTTGCCATCTGATGTGTGTTCCATGGCCTGTGCAAAACGAGTTGGTGAGTGCAAGCCAACTCATAGTGGATGTGTGCCCATATCACAAAAAAAAACACTATTATAATTGGTACCCTCAGGAAAGATGCCAATGTCTGAGTGTAAACAGAGCACTGTCTGTCCCAAGTGCTAGCACTTCCATGGTCAGAATTGAGGCAAAATAGAAAGAGCAATGCTGGACTGCATCTGCTGCTTCTATAAAGGTCCTCACTCCCCTGCAATATCAGCTGGCATCTCAGATCTCCCTTAAAGCAAGGAGAAAAATCACTCCTAAGGGACACACTCAGCAAGCGTCTTCTCCCATCTTCCATTAATGGAGGTTGCATGAGCAAAAAACAAAACAGGCCGTTGTTTTCAGTATATAACTTGTCCTCTTTTTTGGTGTATCCAGAAGGGAGATAAGAAAAATCTATTGTCACTAAATAAAAACTATCTATTCATAAATTCCCACCTGAAATCTGAGAAATCTTCAAGCCAGAAAGTGCTGAAAGTCACTGAGTTATCTTCTCCTAAGACTCTCCAGTGGTGAGCCACAACTCTTCTTGTATTGAAGAGGGACTGCAGGAGACTGTAGTCTTCCAACCAGCCAGTTCCCAAGACACTAGAGTATGATGCTTATAAAATAAACAGAAGGGGAAAAAAATGAAGATATCTCATAGAGAGCATGTTGATGGCCTGCCTGAGCAGAGCGTTTTAAGTGGCAAAGTAATATTGGAAAAGTCTCCTTCCTTATTAGAGAACCTCACAACTGAAACACTCAGTCACATCCTCATGCCACAGGATATTATAATAACCACGGTGAGAAGAGAAAGGAAAAAAAATAGAACCCTACACCTTATACAAGTGCACAGGAAAATCGCAATCAATATCATTAAGATGCAGACTCAATTTGTATTGCCAGTTTTGCCATGATTTCTGTGAAGTAGAGAATAATGCCAGAGAGCAGTGAAGAAAATATTATTAGATCAACTGTATAAAAAGCATGAGTGATTCCATTAGCAAGCACAGCTGAGAAAAGACATGATTTAAATCAAATCTAAATGTGATAAGATTATACAGCTAAAGTGACATGTCCATTTTAGAAAACATACAGAATGGAGAAATAAGAAGCAGAACTAAAGCAGAGTGTTGATTTTGTGCTGTGAAGTGTGTTCCATCTTACACAGCATTAAAAACCTGATGGAAGCATCCTGCTAGCTCCTCAATTTCATACTGCTCTTGTTCTAGCTAAATAACAAACATGCAGCTAATTTACAGGAAGATCTTTTTTCATCTGTATTTCAGTGTATTTGTATCATTCATCTCCTCAGTATGCCTTATCACTTCATACAGTCATTGTACAGACAAGATCACATGCTCAGGCAACAGCAGAGCTGCCCACAGACCCACGGTTTCAGCTCCTAAACACTTCTGGGTGTTGTGCTCCCTTTGCTCCACATGGAGGGCAAAGAAAAATGTGCTGGAAGTTGGCATTAAATAGGAGAGTCAATCGTTTAAAACAAAAGGATCAGGTTTTCTTATCTGTTCTCTTTTGGAATAGGAGAACTCGCCACGGATTTTGAGAGAAATTTCATAAAAGATATAGGTGGAAAAATCTCTCTCCAAGAAGAAACTTTGGCTAGTACAATTCAACAGACTGTACTGTATACACAGAGAGACAGGTAAGGAGTCTAGAAGCAGAGAGAGGTGGCATGTCTTTTGGTAGGTCACCGATTACTGTTGTTAGCAGTTGTGAACTCCAGTCACTCCCTGGAGCAGGTTTCTCCTGTCAAAGTGACATTTGTGGCTGCTGCACCAGAGGCCAACGAGCTGCAACAAGCAAGGAGGCTGAGCACAGGTGGGCTTTGCCTCAGCTCCTGGAGCTTTCTGCACCACTGCCCACTCCTTTCCTTGCTTACGTCCAGATGGTCTCTCTGAAATATTTCATTTGTAAGAGATTTCAACACTGTTCAAAATCAGGAGTGCAGAAGGACATGCAACAACACCGTCTATTCAAAGATGTAATCAAATATTAATCAGTTTTCAAACCCTTGATTTTACTATGCATTTCAGAGCTTCATATAAACGATAACCCATACACACCATAAAGTCATCACTGAGAGGGGAATCTGGAAAAATCCAGCTACCTTTCCAAATGGAAATCAGAAGATATATTTTTAGCTACATTAAGCCAACTGCATGCAGCTCTGCACGCTTATGTAATTCCAATGCAAAAATAATCCATAATATTCCAGAGGAACAAATCCAATTCTTAGTCACATAAATTTTCATATAAGTCCATCAAAACCCATTCCAAAAATGTCTCGATCTCTCTGAGCGCTGGAGTTGGAACAAAAGAGCAAGTGCTTTAAAATGCCTTTGGAGCTTCCAGGGATGTTAAATCTAATTGTCCTTAGCATAGCACCGATCCACAAAAGTTTAAGTCATGGAAAATGTGTTTTACCTTTATACAAGATATACTACGCAAAGTTTATCATGGCACAGTAAAGTCAGAGCTAAGTTACTTTGTGCAAATTTCAGACAGAGAGAAATTAACCTTTGATGCTTCACTTTGATTGACTAACCAGGCCAGAAGAATGTGTCTTCTCCTTGCATATATGCAATACTATATTAAGTTATACGACACAGTATGGTATGATATGATAAAATATCAATTTGTGCACTTGAGTGTATGTGTATATGTAGAAATCCATATTTATACTCAAGGATATTTATAGCAATGCCTCTGTGTTCCAAGAAGCAAGAAATGATGGAGAGTGGGCAAAGATTAATTGTGATAGAAGCCTTCATAAGACAAAGCCAGATCAGCATTATTTGTTAATACCTTTAGAAGCTGTATAATTATCAGAGCTAAAGTAGAGCAGACATTTTCCAGTAAAATGGTTGCTCGTGACAGAGCAATCATTTGCTTAAACTGACCGTGCAACATCACAGGCAAAAAAGTGTTGGGAGCTGCTTGTTACCCTGGAGGGCTCTGCAGGGCTTTGGCAGACAGGAACTTTCCTGGGAACATTGAAGTCCTTGTGATATGGGTCAACCAGCTGTTCCATTTCAATGAAATATAAAATAAAAACTAGAACAGAAACCTTCCTTTTCTTCCAGAACGAGTTTTCTTTGACCACCCTTCTGTATGGGTTCTTTCATTTTCTCATGTCAAACTACACTTTTTTTTCCCCAGTCTTCAGAGCCCTGGTGGAATAAAAATCCCTAGCTTTGTGTGTAACATCTGTGTCATGACCAGTATTTTAGAGGCAAGGGAGGAGAGTATGTCTGACGCAGAGAGCTACTAATTTTAATGCCAGACAGGGAGAAGTGTAAAAGTGTACAGCCTGCAAGCAGGAAATAGGGACAAAGGGACTAAGGGTGGATTTTTTCCCCCAGAGAGCTTTATTTCCTCATCTAGGAATCAGCAAGGGGCCCAGGGGTGAGCTGTGTTTATAACACAGTCAGGGACACCACTCACTTGGCCCTGTCCCTCAGCGTACTCCACGCTCCTAAGTTGTACCTACTCTATACCCCATAAAGGCCCAAGAAAAACTAACCAGCCTCAAAAAAAAAAAAAAAAAAAAAAAAAAAAAACCACCCCAAAAAAAAAAAAAAAAAAAAAAAAAAAAGATTTGCACTGGCATGTCTTCTTAACCAACATCATGGAAAAGTCATGCTGCTCTGTATATAGCTTTCAGGATTGTGTCTGCAACATTTGATATCCTGCCCAAGTCTGGCTCCGCTCGCATTAACAGGTACTCTGTGTGCTTCTGCATCTTTTCCTACAAGCAAATGTTGCAACTTTCCTATTGCGACAGCTGTAATAGGCATTCACTTTACTCTGTTTTTCCTTAACACTCCTGATTCCTTTTATATCTAGTTGGGAATACGCTCAAGCGCTAATGGCACTTGTTCAGCCATCCAGCAAAGGCACAGTGTCGCCTTTCTAACTATTTGTATTTCTTCATCTTGGAAATCTGAACTTTGCTGAGATCCAAATGCCTGATATTTAGCTTAGATTCATCCCTCTTGAGGTCAGAAGACACCATTAAAATTACCTGGCAACACAAGACCAGCATCTACTTGGGGAAAGGAGGTTTTAAATCCATCATTCCTTCCTCTTATTTCTGTTTAGGCAATGAGAGGAGCGCAGGTGCCAGATAATGAAGTCACCGCTGAAAGATGAGACAGGTGATAGACCTGCATCCATATCCTGTCACTTCCAGTTTGGTAACCCCAAGGGATGTGGTTGGCCCTGCAGATAGTGGCCTGCAGCTGCTGGTGCTTGCTAAGTGGCCAGCACAGGTTCCTCCTGTCACCAACTGATGGAAAAGTCTCGAGTGGCCGAGAAGAAGTGGAGCTATCAAGCCTCCAAACATGACCTCATTGCAAAGGACCTGCTCCCTGTTGGTGCCTCTTGCCTGCCCTGGGGCTTCAGACCATAAGCACTTTCTGCTGTCAGCCCTATGGGGAGGTTCAGGGCGGAGAACTGCATCAGTGTAGAGCTGCAGATAGTCTGAGCTCACTCTCAGGCCACTTCCAAACCTCTGATTCTGAATCCACGCGTGGAAAATGTCTTGGACAGTATAGGGAGAAATGGCATTAGTAAGCTCTGTGAAACTCATCGGTAAGGCAAAGCAAGGAGAGCTCAGGGGAGCTGAGTGTGGTGACAGCCCAGGAACTCAGAAACTCCTTCACAAACAGAGAGAGAGAGACGTACCACCACCCAGGCAGGTCTGACACAAGAGTTTTGAACAGGAGCCTTCAAACTTTTATTACCAGGCTCCTTTTTGTAAGGCAGGGCACAGCAAATACTCCATTTAAGGCTTCTGTGGAGTAGAACCAGAAATATCCAGCTTTGCAAATATCCTCAGCAGCCAAGCGCGGAGCCGAGACATGCAAAATGAGCGCCCGTCAGCTCGCTGCCAGCACAACAGAAGGCAGAAGTGCTTCAAGGAACTTGTGACAGGTTCTCTGGATGCACCAATTTGAGATGGGCCAATCCCTGCTCGAAATGTGCAAACTCTCACACTCCTTGGCATGACCGCGCAGCCAAAACGCACATTTCTTTAAGGATTCAGAGAAAACACGACCAAAGGGACAGGAAATCAGAAGAATTTGGCAATGGGAAGCAGATGCTTCCCAGGGAGGAGACAGGACTTAGTTCGAAAAAGGTTTGACGGAAACTTTATATATAGCAATGAAGTAGCTGAAGTCTGTTTTGTTGCAGAATATCTAACTTAGGGGGAGGACTGTGCCCTACAGTCACATCTAGGAAATTATCTCTGAAGTGGCCCCGATACCAGTGCTCTGAGTTACCTAGAGCAGCTGCTGCTGGCAGAGACCACAGCCTTCCATCATAAGCCAGGTTATCCAGATTTTGTCACTCTCTGCTCCTAAAGACCCCTCTGAAACTCAGGGGGTGAGGTATGGGAGATGCCTACAGCCAGAAGTGGAGAGGGAGAAAGAGAGGATGAAAGTATAAGGCACAAAACAAGCAGATACTAGATGAATCCCAAAGTTACTGGTGAGAAAGAGAAACATCACCACTGGTTTTGAGGAGGGCAGTGGTAGAGCTCAGGTTACTAGGCTCAGTTTTCAGTTGAGCTTTGACTTTGTAATGGTGCTAAGTACTGAAAGTGAAAGAAAAAAGGGGAGTAGGCTGATCTGTGAGGGACAGAGTTCCCTCCCTAAGAGAGAAGTGGGAGATATTAGGGGAAAGGATCCTGGAAAGGGCAAAAAGTCCTGAGAGAAGGAAAATAAAGAGTTTTCCTGTTCTCCTTTATTACAATAAAAATGGTCTTGCCTCCATCCAGAGGGATCTTGGTTTACTCTCTTCTCACAGACAAGTATGAAACATGTTATTCAAGGTGGACTTCAGTTACATCCTGAGTGGAGCCTTTGCATCCTTCAGTAAAAAAGAGTAAGACGATTGCAGTTCTCTGGGCTTCAATCCTATTCAGACTGGTGTTAATTTTATTTTTCAGGCTGAACAAAATCACTCCTCATTCACATCTTAGTGCCTCCTCATAAAATTAGCCTGGGAAAGCAAGACAATTGGACTGAAAATCTTTGGACTTGCCTGGACTTTGGAACACTATTAAAAACCTCATGTTTCCTTGGAAAACCTCTGTCTTTGACCAAACTAAACCAGCTTAATTTCCACCAAGTGTCACAAGATCGTTCCTCCCTTCAGCGAGTCTAGAGAGCTTCCTTCCTATAAAGCAGGGTTTAAAGGCCAGCTGCGCTCCCAAGGCTTCAGCAACAACCTGCAGCCTCCAGCACACCCCAAGCCAGAAACCAGCATCTACATAGGCTCACAAAGGCTGTAAAACATCTTGTGCAAAATGGAAAAATAAAGATAAAAAATAAAAAATGCCAGGCAGCTTTGCCAAACACTTTGCACTAATTTGCAGTGATGCCAAATGCTTTGCAATCTTTTGCAAGGGGCATCAGAAAGTTACCCCACAGCAACCCTGGGAAGTGGGGATGTCCCTTGGAGAAGGGCTGGGACAGAGCTTGTGTGAGGCTGCATGACACCTCTGCAGGGAAAACTTTCATCTGAGGTGCAATTTAATTCCAGTTGTGCCTCAGGATCCATTTGAAGACCTGCTGTCTTGCACGTCTCCTGCCTCAGTTTCCCCATCTGAGATATGGGAATGTCCTTTATGCAGCTCTCTAAAGCGACATCCATTTCCAAATTGCA
The DNA here is from genome assembly GCA_013399715.1 of Alectura lathami. Taxonomy (NCBI): domain Eukaryota; kingdom Metazoa; phylum Chordata; class Aves; order Galliformes; family Megapodiidae; genus Alectura; species Alectura lathami. Next base: position 100,715 of record VXAV01008286.1, read on the forward strand.
AAATCTGAAACAGGGAAACAGAGAAACAGGAAAGTACAGGGCTTGAGCTATCCTCCTGTTGGAGATGACTTGAAGATTTTGCAGTGGTTTGGCATTGCTGCTAGTGCTGCCCAGCAGGCATCTATGAGACAAATCCTTCCCTAGACCTAGCATAGGCCTCTGGCTTCAGGAGAAGCATTTTTCCTAATCTGGGGTGGAGGAGGGCCTTACAAGTATGAAGAGGAACATTTTACCAATAAGTATTTTAATTTCTTGCAGAGAAGGAAAAAAGACTGGAAAGAAAATGAACCGAGGGGTGAACTGGCTTAGGCTATGCCCTTTGCTTCTCTGAAAGGAGGTGAAAAGAGCACAATTTGCCTGTCAAAAGGAGAGAAAGGCAATTTTAATCCTGCACTGGGCAACGCAAGGGACAACCCCACCTCCCTGTGCCAGCAGCAGGGCAGCCCCAGCTCCTGTGCTGCAGGTGGGTACAGTGCAGCTTTCCATCTTGCAAAAGTTTTTCGTTCTGTTGAGGAGCATCCAGAAGCCACAAGGGGCCACACAAACATCCAAGAAGCGTGTCTGAGGAGCTCACCACATAGAAAACACCAATACAAGAAAATAATAATAAAAAAAAAGAAACAGAGAAGAAGACATAGACAGAGGGATATAGGATGCTCTGGGGTTCACAGCCAGTCATCTAATTCCTAACCTCAGTGTGGTTTCATCTCTCTATAGAGTTATTTACTTAACAGACCTCAAGCCTCAATCCGTTAGCTCTCATTCAAACACAACCAAAATACTCAGTTGTAAAGGGGGACGATTGAACAAAGATGTACCTGTGTATCAGAGCTACCTCAGAAAGGTGACCCCCAAACTCCCAGCTCAGCTCAGAGCTGTTCTTCACAAGAGACGTCTGATTTCAACCCAAAACACAGCTGTGCCTTCTCCCACTCTTGTGCTTTAGGTCGCACCAACCCTATCCCTTGCCCCTGCCCTGGTCCCTTGTCACGACCCATCTCCGCTGACACAGGGCTGGCTTTTGTCAGATCCTATCACCAGGACTCGGTTTCCCCCTGCTTTGAACCTTCTCACACACAACGTTGAAGCCTCAGACTTGTCAAAACACGCGGAGGTGCTGCCAGAGGCTGAGCAACTCATTTCAGTCCCTGTACAAAGCCATCTTAAGGGAAGAAACAACATGTCAGGGCGATGCCAACAACTGACTCTACCAACAAGGAGAGATTTGACGTACTTCTCTATGCCGCAGTGACTGTTACAATAAAAGACAGCAGTGCATTATTGAAAGATTTATGCTAGTATTTCAACAATGGAAAACACGAGCTTTGCTGTATCCTCATTCACACCGAGACAGGCAGCGAGGGCATGTCACGTCGCACCACTTCCAGGAATGATGTTACAATAGAAGAAACGCTGATTTGCTGCTGCAGAAGGATCGTTCCTGGAAGCAGCAGAGACCCTCGCATTATTAGCGCCGTGAAGGGAGAATTTCACTGCGTGAGCTCTGATCCCAGGCTGGTTCGGTGGGAAGCAGAGGTGAGCAGCCAGCCTGGGGGAGCTGCCTTGTGGCACCAGCCTCCCTGGCACCGCCGCCAGAGCCCTCCATGCCAGCCCACGCTGGTGCCAGCTGATTGAATTTGCTAATGATCCACTCTCTCGAAACCCTCTCGCGCTGCACCCACCGTTTTGCGCTTGCAATTAAATCGCAAGCGAAAAATGCCATGTGGTGTCATTTGACATTTAGATGTCAAAGGAACTGATTGACAGGGGGGAAAAAAAATCAACAGGAAAAGGCCTGCTCCTGCCAAAGTTGGTAGGGAGGATGCCAGCGGCAGGAAGAGCGGGATCCGGGACACAGGGAGGGAGGGAGGGAGGCAGGGGACACCTTGCACAAGGGATATGGTATGCAGAGCCTGGGGAGACTGTTCTCCCACCTTGCACGAGGCTTTGATATCTCAATGGTTCTGATTGTCTCTTATAAGGGTAAAGAAAGGAGGAATTTAAAAAAAATAATTTCTGAGAAGAGTTAAAGCAACTTACACATTTTGATCATTTTGAAACATTTTCTTCAATTGTTTAGCTTACAAAATTTTTGGTTTTAGCCTCAACAGTAAAGTCACAAAAATTCCAAAGTAAAACAGAAAACTTTTAAATGTCAGTTTCCATACTCTGAAATAGATTTTCTTTCCTTTTTTTTTTTTTTTTCCCTCTACTCAAACACTTCTCACACTGAAGAAATCTACCACAACAGGCCTCATCCTGCAAAAAGCCTCAGCAATGGTAAATACGACATTCTTCCAATGGGATTTAAAAAATGTTCATGCCCAGACTCCCGGTGAGGCCAAAGAGGGAGACCTGCCTCGGGGTCAGGGTGAGGTGGGAACGGGAATGGGAATGTCGGGCCAGGAATGCAAAGCAGAGCTGCCAAAATGGGCTTGGAGAAAGCGTCTAGAAAGAAGGAAAAAAAAAAAAAAAAAAAAAAAAAAAAAAAAAAAAAAAANAAAAAAAGAAAAAAGAAAGAAAGAAAGAAATGAAGTTACATTTTCTCCTTTGCATCAGGTAAATAAATGAGGTTTTGGGTTACCCACTGCGGGCAGCCTTCAATCCTGAACAGCCTTCAGCTGCTGGAGGAGGGTGAAGGGACTGATTGCTATAATAGAAGGAAAACATCGATAACACGATTTTGTATTATTTTGTATTTTAGTGAACAGCGGCAGCGTCCACAGGCCACAGGGTTTGGGTGGGCTTCAGCTCAGCCCCCACAGGCACGGCATGCGTTTTAGCGGAATGGACGAGGTATGCTTGTGGAGTTAAAAAATAAAGCTTTGGGGCTTTTTTCCTTCTCTTAGATGCAGGTGGGGCTATAAAACCCTGTTACCATGAGTCAGAGAACCAGACTTGGCGAAGCTTGGCTTGCCACTTTAAAAACAGAGCACTAATTAAATCAAGTAACAACAAGGAATAAAAAAATCTCCCTTTTTTTCCAATAACTAATCCAGCCTGAAATGAATTAAAAATATTTTACCTGGACTCTATTCATATACAGAATAAAGCAAAAAACACGCCTGAAAAAAATTGCCTTGGCAAAAAACTGACGCAAATTGCTCTAGCATGAATGTGCAGGCTCTTTTCTGAGCAGTTTAGGTAGATCTTTAATCACAATGAGGAGAGGCCAAACAAATAGCCCTTACTTGGGTGCTTTTTGCAGGAGAGAGGGTTTGGAACCATCAGAGTCATCCTGAGTACCCCCAAAAGGGTACCACTTATATTGCAGTGTTGTACTTCACATTCTGTCGTAAGTCCAGCCTTCCTGGTGCAGACACCCGCTGCACAAGCCCTTGTCGGGTGGTGCTGCAGGGCCTGGCCACAGCCCTGCTGGGCACTGTGGGTGCCTCGGTCCCAAAACCATTCCCAGCCCCACCATGTTCCTGCTTCAGTGCAAACACTTCAGGAGAATTAGACCCTTTTCAAACTTGGTGCAGGAAAGCATTGACACTTCCAGTAGTCTGCACTTCTTGGCACTGTCCTTACAGATTAGCGTCCAGGGGTTGGGTTTTTTTTGTGTTTTTGTTTTTTTTTTTTTTAATAATAATATGTTGTTTACTAAAAGAAAAAAAGAAACGTCAGCAAGCACATTAGTGCAAAAACCTCTCCGTGAAAATATGGCTAATGTGGCAGGAAGTAATCTATTTTTAATACGCAGCTAATTCCTCCGGAGCACGGCACGCTCGCACTCAGTGGCCATCGGGATCCATGTGGGAGGCACGGGACAGAGCTGGGCGGTGTGCTTCATGCAGAACGCCCGATGGGCTCGTCACGGGGATCGCTTGGTCTGAAATCACTTTGGGCAAAGCAACACACAGAGCTGCCCCTGTGCACGACGGCCACGCCATTAACGTCGACAGAAACCCGCTCGCATGGACGGAGCGATGCGGACTTGCCGGGGAGTTTCTACCAGCACAGTGAGCAGTAATAGATACAAAGCGTGCAGCCTGCAGGTATTCATTCCCAAGATTTATTTTTATGGGCACCTATTTACAGAAGGACCTGCAGCTGCACATTTGTGAACGCTCAGGCCAGCGCCTGCCCGAATGCGAGCCCGACGGCAGCAGAGGCACACCGGCTGCTCCTCCTGCTTCTGGCGGCTGCCACCGGGCTCTGCACTGCACTTGCACACACACCTTCCCTGAAATTCAGGGGCAAATTTGGCTGCAAAGCAAAAGCCATCTCTGGTCCAGCCAAAGCCCTTGCATGAGGCTGTCCTCACATCCTGAGCATCTCACCCACGCGGAATGCTGCCATCATACCTTGGTAAAGAAAGGAATATTCAGGGGCTGTGCCCAGAAACACATGGGAAAAACAGTCCTGCCCAATGCTTCCCAAGTCCTATCCCTTGTATCTTCTCACTGAAGACTTATTTTCTCCTTCCAGAGTGCTCATTTAAATTACATTTAATAAGATAGGCACGTCAGATTTTGTTTACAGAAGTTTACTGTTCAAGTCAGTAGGGAAAATAGAAATCTATTGACTGTGACTTTTAAACAATGTGAATGCAGATTTTTTGTATTAGCACTTTATTTCACTGCAGACAGAAACAGCACTGACTATCACTGTTGTTTACTGTTAAAGGCACAGCTCCTACTGCCTTTCCACGCAGAATATTCCCATGGCAATCAATGGAGATTTAGCATAAAGAGCAAAATATACTCCATCATGTTGTCCCTCTGTATAGGAAATGCTAATTTCTTGCCAACTATAACCTGAAAATTTCTTGCTGTACATTGCAACACAAACCTATTCTCAGTGCGTAATTTAAATTTTCAAGATGCGTACATTCCCAGCAGAGAGTCATTTGTGTGTGTGTGTGTCTGACTATACGTATAGAAGAAATGAAATGTTAATGACTTTTCCATCTACATTTCTATACTTGTTAGCTTTTCCCACTAGTTTTCTTCTGCCCTGCAAAGCACTGATTGTGCCTGTAGAAGTCCAGGAAGATTGTGTCATAAATAGTTTCTGCCTGTTACAGCCAATGAAACACATATTGAGACAAATACGTGGGACTGACTCTTAAGTCATTTCACTGAAGTCAGTGGGGTTACTCTGCATTTTGATTTTGATTTGGCAAAGCACGTGGTCTAAAGTTGGTCTTGGAGACAGGAATAAGATTAAGCACACGCAGAAGTACTTGTCTGGGGCTTTTTGTTTAATTGATTCCATGCAGGCAGCAAACTTTAGCTAGATACATTTGATACACTTTCCTTCTGATTCTCATCACTATAGATAATTGCTCATAGTAGGAAAAGTGTATTATAAATAAGATAAATATCACACATTTGCCAAAGAATGGGCAAACAGGAAATACTGATGCTGCACCTGAATCAGCTAGTAGTGCAGATTTTGATGGCAAGGTTATTGCCACCTGGCTGTTAATTTTGCTGATAGGTTGGAATATAATATGCTTTTATGCATTAACTAATGAATGCTGTATTCAAGAGCAAGTTAAGAAATCCTTTGGTTTCTCAAGTGGTCAGAAGTGCTGCTGCTTCTGACCAGTATTTTAGTTATCTCCGTTTCTCTGGTGGGTTTAAACCTTAAAAAAAAGTTGCTCTTTTTATTTTTTCCCCTCCACATGGTACATTGCTGCATGCATGTGTGTTTTTAAACAAGGGCACCTGCATAAAAAATGTCTATTCTCATTAGATCCATTTTCTCAATTAAATTCAAGTTTCTGTGTCCAAAAGGCATAAATCTGGATATTGATTTAGTCATAAAATAATGAAACTCCCAGCAGTCTTCTAAACCCATTTTACTTGGATGAGTGTATAAGCTTTTAAAATATCAAGTTATTCCAGTATTTAATACACATAACTGCTTCCAGAGGTCTGAAGGCAATAAGGCATATCTTCCCCACTCCATTTGAAGCGCTGCAGTGAGAACTAGCCAGTACCTTACTACTGTTTTTAAGGCTTTTGACAATTTTATTCAGTGTGAGTTTGGTACTTTCTGAACAGGGGCTCTATGCCCTGAAGCCAAATTCAATAACCTATCGAATCAGAGCTCTATAAAGTACCAATGGGCTCTCAGTATTTTGCTCCCATAAATAAAACTCAGCTTAAATCTGCGCTTCCAGACCAGGCTAGCTCTACCTCTACTGGCCTGTTCCAATGAGTTAACTATACCATTAATGTGTACTTCCAAAAATCTCTTTTAGGCAACAAATCTGTTCCTTGCAAAGTAAAGCATCAAACCCAACCCCACTTACTTACACTCAGTGAACAACTGTGAATCTTTTTTTTCCCCCAACAGGGCAATATTTCACTGCACAAGTGCATCCTTTACCTTGTTCAGAAGGCATGACAAGCAGAGCACATATAACCTCAGCACGGAGACTGCAGGAGTCTGGGAAAGTCACTGGAGCTTCCTGAAGTCCCATTTTGACCAGTCAAACTGGATGGCACAGCACGTAAGCCAGTGTTGGTAAACAAGCTTTAAACTGCATTGGTCTCTTACTCAGCCCTGTCTAATCCCAGGGCAGTCTGAAAGTTTTTAAACATCAGTGCATTTTCTTTGAATCTTTTCCACTTCTCACACACACGCTGAAGTTGCTGCTTAATGAAACAGAATCTCAGAAACACAAGGATTTTAAGAGTTAAGGAACCAGCTCTTCTGCTGCATAAGGATAACAGTGCAAGGAATAACTTACCTTGCTAAAGCAAAACCGACACAACATACTCCTTTTTTTCTCCAGTTGACAGTTTAACAAACAAACCTGCCCTGCGTAAATACAACAAATATTCCTATGACAACTAGGAGGAATGTTTCAGATTCAGTGGATCTGCAACGTATTTGATCTGCTGATGCAAGCTTTGGTTCTTTTCCTTCCCTAGCTTGCCTGTAGCAACAGAGAGCTCAACTCACTTCTGCGTTATCCCAGCATTTACACCACTGCACAATCAAATCCTTACTGCATATTTCACTGAGATTGCACATATACAGAAAACTAAAGCAGCACAGAGAAGAAAAATCCTCCAAATACAAGTATTCTGATTATCAATGAATACGCAGTACTATTACTCCTAGTAGTTTCCCATATAAAACCTTAACTCCTGTTCATCTGTAACACCAGTTTCTAAATATATTCTTAAGGTCAGTATGTAAAAAGTGCAAAATATGGCTACTATTTCAGATGCTGTTGTATATTATAAACCAAAATTAACACCAAAACCTCATTAAAATTAGCATCTTTTAATTCTGCCACTCCTCTCCTCTCTCTGATTAACACTTCTCCTTAAATATAGCGAGGTAGTTGCTAATTATCTTCTCTGGATGGCATTTATGTACTTTCTCTATAGGAAGCATAACAGGAACTTATTTATATGTTGATCCCTCTTGTGTCCTCCAGGAAAATGCTCTTTAGCATTACATTTCTCCAGACAGGTCTTTACATCCTTGACTGTTCTATTAGTAGGCTTTGTTTCTTTTATTAACTCTTAGAGTGACTCCTCAGACCTGGTAATACCATCCTGCAAACTTCCTACTTCCATTCTTAATTTTTTCTCTGCAGCTTGCAAGGACGATGCCCAGTTTTAGAGGGCTGAACAGCTGCCAAGCAGGACCACAACCTTTGTTTTGCGACATTCCTTGCTTTGACCCCCTGGTCACCAGAGAGATGATTGACTAAGTGCGCAGGGAAGTCCATTTTTAGCACGGTGGACTGGAGCACGGCATGACAAACTGTGATGTCTGAGTTTTGCGTTACACCATCTGGCCTGCCATTTTCACAGCCTCACATCAGAGCCCTGATGATGTATGTTTAAGCTTGGCACTATCATTTATCTCCTATCTTGTGTTTAAACAGATGCAAGCTGAGTATAACAGAAAAGGAGACCTTGATGCAGGAGGCGCTGTAGAAAGTGATGCTCTTGAGCTGTCTACAGACTCCAAGATTAAGTGTAAAATCTGACAGGGAGGATATGTATTAAAAAATATGTGTTGACAGAATGATTTAACTAATATTTTAAAGGCAAAACATCAACTGAATTTCCATATCATTTATAACGGTAGCGACCAAGGTACTACAAAGCAGACTATCCCCTTCTGTCATCATCATCTTATTCGCAACTTTGTTTTACAGATCAAGAATGTTTCAATGAAAGGAAGCTCTGGGGCTTAATTTTCAGCTGCTGTAAATCAACCCAGCTTCATGGATAGCACCAGGGCAGCCTCATTAATGAAGCAATGTCGATTTGCATCAGCTGAGGATTTGGTTCCTAATTTTGATACAAGTTCTTGTACACAGAGATAAATTGCTGCATCACCGGTAATACAAGACCTTGATGATTAAAATGAACTCTCAGAATGCCGTGGATGGGAATGCACGACTGCATAGGCTGCACTATATGTGTTCATCAGCTCAGGAAGAGGAGAGGGAAGGAGAAGGACCAGCCTTGCATCATCAGGCAGTGCAGTGTGACTGGGTGAAGGGTCCCTACTGACCTGACCATGCTCAGCACTTTTTTTCTTCATCATCCTACATTAAAGTACATGTCTCCTCCTGGACCTAGCTCATATAAATCAGTAGATAGAGTGGAGGAATGATACTGCACACTAGCTTTAGATTCAGCCCCTGAAGCCCAGATCAAGTTCAAACTGTAGAAATTCAACTAATTGCCATGCTTAAACTAGCAGTGCAAGTTTGCATTCCTAATCTGTGGAAATAGGTAGGCACCACCAGAAGGGAATGCAGCCCTTTAAAGACATAAAACATCCCCCATGGGGTGCAGAACTCATTTCAGTGAGAGAAAAGGGAGTGTTTAGTATTTGCATTGTAGCTTGGAAACCTGGATCCCAAAAGGGAAAAGATCCTAGGGAGAGCTAGGAAATGGCCAGCAATACAGTCAGATGGGAACTTCAGGGGGAGAGGCTGGAAGGTGAAGAAAATGTGATGAAAGGAAAAAAAAAAAAAAAAAAAAAGGCAATATAGATGTGAACAGTTTGGGAAGACTGGACTGTACAAAACTTAGATACACCACCCTCCTATTCCCTCCAAACCAATACAAGTGCCCACAGCATTTCCACCATGTCCATGGGACATCCCAGCAGCAACCAGACCAGGAGAAGCCATGGCCCCAGGGGGAACAAGGCAGCAGCCCTCAGTGGCACGCACTCTGCAGCAGCTCCTGAGCAGAAAATTTTCAACACATATCAAAATGTTAGGTCTTTATTTTGTGAATGGAGCAATACTTTTATTGCATGCACAATTAGCCTTTCATATTAGCAACTTCCTAGCAACTCTGTTTCTTAAAATAGGGACTTGCAGTGCAAGCTTTTATCTTATATAATCCCTTAGAAAAAGATAGCTCAGACACCTTTTGGGGGTTTAAACATCAAACCTTCAGCTTGAGACCTGTCTTTATCAAAGGAACTAGCAGCTCTATCCAGGGTTTATGTTCTTTAGAGGAATTCCAAATTGCCTGTTTTTTATAGACTACCTACATAACAACCTCCTACAGTATTTAAATTTTTGTAATTTTCCACTCCTAATGTGATATTCACATTTAAACGCACACAGAGTATTTTACATTTATCTATTTAATATCACAGTTATGTCTTTCTTTAAATGCTTGTTATTCAACAACTTATTAATAGTGAACTGTTGTGGTTTTTTCTTTTTTTAACAGAAACTATTTAAATTTAGTTAGTTTATAGTGATTTGTTGAATCTTTTCAGCCAGGAGATGAATCTTAATAGCCTAGAAGACTGTATTTATAAAACATGTTTGCCTATTTAACCTCAGATGTATCATTATTATGGGAGAACTAAAGCATTTTCTTGACTTTTCACAGTTGTATCATTTTTAAGCAGTAACAAATGTAACTCTTCAAACAGCCTTAGCTCATTTTTTACCAATACTTTGAAATCATTTTGGCATTAAAACAACAAAATTTTCCCCCTCAGAGTGTTTATAGTCTTTTCAGGAAGCTGTCCCAAGGACACATGTGACAGCAGAGCCATGCTTACCTTCACTGTCACACTGCCACGGGGTCCCAGCACAATGGTCTCCTGGTCATCAGCTGCCAGACCTGACCCCACCCGTGGTGGGCTTACATTTGGGTACACAGGTGGGCCATAAGCAAGACCAAAGCCTTTGCATGTGCTGTACTTGTAGATCAGGAATGCTCGCAGGGTTTCAAAGATGTCCTTGGTCACTGCACTGCGTAGGGTCCTCTGGAAACATGTGGTAGTGAAATGTATGTTTTCCTGAAAGGCTCTGGTACAAGCAGAGAGGAAGAGGTAACGGCTGATGGAGAAATGGTATCAGCTGAGGTGTGTTTTTGTAGTTATCTGCACAGGACCATCACCAGTATCTCCAAACCACACCTTTCAATTAAGCATCATTGACTGCAGCATGCTGTTGAATCCAGAGCATCTCCCAGGAGCGAGGAAGGTGGCTCACACGCTTCTTATGGCTGTCTGGCCACTGTTACCCTGGAACAAGCATATTCCAGCTCCCACCTTCTGGGCATGGAGGTGGTCACATTTGCATCCCAAACAACTCCCGCACCGCACAGAGGAGTGATATTGCCTCATATTTGCCTTCCTCTTTGCCAAGCATTCTGTGCAGCACCACATGAGTGTCCGTAGCCTTCTCCCTTGCCTAACCACAAATGTTCAAGGGGCCCTTTCCCTCCTTTGTATCTACCCACCAAGTGTGGTCTGCAAACACTAATTTATATTTGGGCAGCAGTGTGTATGCAGGGTTACACAAGGCAGCTCAGCCACCAGAAAAGTTAATATGTGCTGTGCACTTGCTGCCTACAATTACAGGAGGGAAGGAGCGGAGGTACAGCCGTGCCTGCCTCGGCACGAGCCAGTTTGACTGTTGCAAAGCTAATTAAATATGTCTCCTGTATATAAAATATATCATCTCCAGATAACAGCATACTGTTAAATTCTTCATCTTATTAAAAGCCTGCATTAATGCTTTTCCAACATAAATTTTAACTGTGGACAGGTACTATTTGAGGAGCCTGACAATAGGACTGACCTAGATTAGGCTGACAGTGCCAAAAGATATATCACCTCTACCTGTCTGGGAGAGAAGAAGGATGAAGAATACATTCTCCATTATTGCCTAATGCTGATATACCGGCATTATCTTCAGCAACCTGGTGTTGCTTTGCCTTCTGCTCTCTTGGTACAGTAGACAGCTATCCCATGGCGAGCAACGATATTCTGTGCTTGCCATCTCTTATTTCCTGTCTTATAACTCAGCTACAGTGGGATTTAATGGAGCATTGCATAATGATTTCAAAACCATTGATCGGTCTCCCTGTAGTTTACAAAATTACAGGTGCAGTTAGATAATTTTGGCTTGGTGGTTGGGTTTATGTGGTGGATTCTCACCGGCATTTGGGTCAGGGCTGTTCTCTGTATGGGAGCAGAGAGAGGGCTGGCTGTAACAACACTCAAGCCTTAGCAAATAAACTTACCTCTAAGGCTGCTTGGTCTCATCTCTTGCTAGACCTAAACAAACAAGGAGCAGTGGTGGCAGGTTTAGAAACCACAGACAGTTTCACTACATAGGAAAGCTTTTATTCTTTTAGTGTAGGTACACAGAGCTTATCACAGACCTTTTCAAGGCATCCTTGTTCAAAAAGGAGCCAGCAAGCAGGTTCATGAAAAACACTTTACTGTCACACAACTTCTAATGCAGAAAACAAGAAGACTGCTGAAGAGCAGCAATATTTCTCACATGCATTGCTGAATATTCAAAAGATATGAAAATAGCTTTTAGAGTCTAAGAAAATAGAAATTCCAAATATTAATAGGAACTCTGCCATTGATTTTAGGACAGAGCTTGCACTGACATTGTGATATCGCTCAGTCTTAGACACTTGATTGACACAGTGATGGCTCATTCAAAGCATATGCAAAGTCAGTGCAACTGCATCAGGCTTTTCTCTTGACTTCAGATTTTTAAACTTTTTTCCACTGACATCCCAGGGGCCATTGTATTGACAGAATAATACTTCTGTTGCAGTGCTGGTACAAGAGAGACTTTTCCTTTGGGGAGGGGGAAGGGAGGACTCTTCTACTGCTGTCCTGCTGGATGAAGAGCTCAGGATACAGCAAATGAGGTGCAGCATTGTAGGAGAATTATATTCAGACATCCAGTCTGGCTGCAGAGTCTCTAGCCTATGAAATTCTCTTTGGAATAATTGGTGGGTTGCCCACTCAAAAATTCTGTGAAAATCAGCACCTCTGAAAATCAGACTTTACATGCGTTCTGTTTTAGAGAGAATCAGGCCAAGGATCAATTTTGGAGGCACACCTCTCTTTTTAAGACTTGATGGTGGCGTTACCCAGGCTTGGCTCAAGCCTTGTCAGCAGGACAGGAGAAAAACAACATTGCTATCCCCCAAAAGAGGACAGTACTTTTTTTCTCATGACAGAGTGCCATCTGGCATGTTTCCTCCTCAGACATCCAACAAATATTCTTACTTCCCTCCTGACAGGGAGTGAGTAAAGCTCCTCACCTGCTCTAGCACCTATCTGCCCCTTTCACAGGCAGCAAGCTCATGGCAGGGTCTCATGGACTAAGAAATCGATGCAGTTAAAAGTGTCCTCTTACAGAGGGGAAAAAAATTACTCTATTGCCACCTACTTTTACTTTATAACAGGGTGAAAGATGAAGAAAAAGAAGAAAAACTGACTGAGGAAAGGTGCCTCTAGGGGAAAGGTTATTCCTCAAGCACTTGGATAGAAAAGTAAACCTTACTCTATCTAGGGATTCTGTCTGACAAAAGGCAAATTCAGTGTTAACCTAAAACTGAGGACTGGAAACCCAGTAACAACCAGAAGGGTCTCAGCATCACTTCTTTGGCAGTAGTCGATGGCTATAACTGCCCTGGATTTGATACCAGACAAGAATATGTCAGGGATCTATCAAAAATGTCCTACAGAAACAGATGTTTCCACCTACTCAGAGATACGGACAAGAGCTTCAGTTACCCTCAATCCCTCTCATGATTTTCTAAATATATACCCATCATATGTCCTTTAAAGTGTGAGAATGATGCAAGACAGACTTCACATGTATGAAAATCTTATCCTGGATTTTTACAGGAAAAAAAAAAAAAAAAGGGGAATTTATTATTAGAACTTTTTTCCCAGCAATTCCACTGTGGGAATTCACCTCCTCATTTTGGAAGGCAAATGCAGAAATGTATCTAACACAAAGAAGAAAAATGAAAACTGACAATAAACTAGCACAATGTGCTTGATCAGCTGGAACACAGAAATAAAAAAGCTCCCTTTTAAAAGAGCATTCTGAATTATCTTGATTTGTACATAGAAATAAGTGACGACAACTTCTAGATAGCACTACTTCCTATCCGCATATTTAAGCTTAAAAGTCAAAGTTGAGTGAAAAAATATTGCTGCCTCAAAAGATAAATATATTACTTATATTAGCTATAAGAAGAATACGTGCTACTGCATAAATATTTAAATTTAGATTTGGAAACTATATATTTTGAGGATACTAAGGCCAATAAATATCGGATTACAAATTTATGTTTACGATTTCCTTTAAAAAAGTAAAATACATTATGATTTTTTGTTTCACTGAACTGAGGTAGTAATTTTTCTGTGTTGTATAAATGCTTGATTTGCACTCTATTCTCTCAGCTAACATTTTCCGTTTCCATTTAACCCCCAGAAAAGTGAAAACATAGCACTAAAATATCTCCATTCAAATCGTGTAGATTTAATCATATGCTTTTAAAACTCACTCAACGACCAAGACAGCTTTCTTGCAGCATTCCAGCCCAGCTAGTCAAGAGGAAAGAAAAGCAATAGACTTTGTGCTAATAGAGCATTGCTACTTTGGAATAGATAAAAGAGAAATGCTGACCAAAGCCATGGCCCTTTGCCACGAGCCATCCTTGAAAGAAGGATCTTAGCAAATTTTTGTTAAAAGAAGGAGGGGAAGCATTTTACATAATTAGAGCAAAAAACGCTTGAAATATCATGTGTTTTAAGATTGGTGCCAGCTTGTAAAGAGTATGAGGAAGGAGGAAGCATTTTGTTTGTCCTGCTCGTCCACCTTCACCCGCTGTGAAGGTTACTGCATTCAGATCCAGGGTAGCTCTTAGTGGTAATTTCTCCCTACCCAGTCAGGCCTCCATAGCCTCTCGTAATCTCCTTCTTCATGCATTAACTACCAAGGACTAGGCTCCTCCCTTGTTGTTTGGATAAGATGGTGCATACTTTGATTCAGAGGATTCATGGCTGTGTCAGGGCAGGAGTCTGGAATGATAAACCCAGAGTATCAACGAAAAGACTGAAAATTAATTTGGAAAGTTCCAAGATACTAAAAGTTTAAAGTATGCCAAGGATATTTTGATTAAGTTTAGAAAGTTTAGACTCTAGTCACATAAATTACATGAAACAAAATGCTTATGTGTGGATAAAATTTAAAAAGAGTCAAGAAAATAGTCTTCCTAACCTGTGAACCTACACTCCTAATTGTTCAGACTGGGTAAGATACCAGAGGGATGAAAAATCACATCCCTGAATATGTAGAGTAGTCTGCTTGTGCTAGACCCCTGCCCTACTTCATGGGGATAAGTCAGCACTTCCACGTAAACACCTCACAAATGGAGAGGAATGCTAAATCCACCCTAGCATGGCTGATGGTATGAATTGCACATTGCTCTGAACTTCAGAAAATGATTGCTGGTTTTAGCTGCTATTTTGGGTGGCTGCCAGAAAGAATTGATTGCCAAAGAGCAAAGGCGTAGGCTCACTGTGAATCAGAAGCTACCAAAATACCCATGGGAGGGGTGAAGGCATGAAAATTGGTTTTGAAAGTGTAGGCTTTTAAACATGGCATGACTACAGCAACAACAGACAACAGCAAAGTTTTGTTCATAATCAGCAAAATAAAAATACCAGATTCCAGAGGAAAAAAAAAAAAATTTTTTTTT
>VXAV01008286.1:115734-253464 GCA_013399715.1 Alectura lathami
AAAAATTTTTTTTTTTTGCAAAATCCCATGAAAAAAATTATCTCATTTTTGACCACCTGTAATGCTGAGTCAAGTAAGTTAGACATTTTTGTTGTTGTTCCCAAGATCAGCATGGTTATTTTTTACATTCCTCTCCTTACCATTCTACAGATGACTGTTGGAATAATGGACCATCCATGATTGTACTGAAAGGATGTACCGTGTACATTTAGTGCCTTGATCCAAAGGGAAACATAAATGACACAGAAGTTTCAAGAGACCTTGGGATAAATTCAGTTTTCACTAATCCAAGTTATTTTGCTTCCCCTTTCCAGCAAGTTTGCTGCTTGCTGTGCTTACTACCCACCGTGCTCACACAGAGAGCTGACATTGTGTCCCTAACTGTGAACCAGCTTTGACAACACATCTCACTCTCTGGGGCTCAGCAGGCTGACCACTGGGTTTCCAAATCCTTCCCTCTTCAGCAATTTTTTATATTTGTTCATTAACACTTAGTTTAAGGGGAATTTGCTGCCCACCACTGTGTGAACAGCATTTTTTATAAATACCGCACACTGTGTAGCAAGGACAATAAAGGCTGAAGTAAAACATGTAAAATATTTTAATGGGATGCCTTGATGAAAGCTTCCCATCACCTTCTCTGAGTACTTTACTAATGATCTTCTAGCTTGGGGAGATTTTCTGTATTTTTTTCATAGAAAGATGCTCGTAATGCACTAATAATATGCTGCTAATTGTTGAAGTAGCAAAGTTCAGATGTGTTATTCCAGCTGTTCTCACTAAGCAAATGAGCCTACGCCCCAACACTGAGTGCTTCAGTAGGGTGTAAGTGATACATGTGTAGGGTCTTCTCCAGGTCTGCTCTGCCTGGGAGAACTTCAGCCTCTCAGCACAAAGGCAGATTCCACTTTTCAAGGGTGGAATATGGAATAATGAAGTGAAATAATAGCATTAACCAATACCTAATTAACACCCAATCTATTTAATTTCTAGCTCCACCATTAAGTTACTATTAAAGTATATTTAGTCAGCCTGTGTAAAACTGTGCATTATGGCAGCTTTTCAGAGTCAGGCTATTCACAGGCCATTTGCAATTTTCATTTCTCTTCTCTCTTTAATGTCATAGACTTAACTCCACAAAGGTCTAGAGCAGGTTAGTGCAGAAGGTTGACGATTACAGCCCAATAGTATCTTTCTCTTGGCCTCTCCACAGTATGTGTTGGAAACTTGCAGATTCAAAGCAGCAAAACTCAGCAACATGTCCGTCTCCTGCTGGCCTCCAAGGGGTGGCAGCTTTTTATGTAAGAGGAACTGGAAAATCAGGCAGAGCTGTGTATTCTGCTAGGCACCAAAATGTTTAATATATTTGGATACTCAGGCAGGGAAAAATAGTCCATGCTGTTAACCTGGTGCCCTTGGAAATAACAGTCCCATCCACCTCAGAAGGGCTTTACAGGGACCAGCAGGACTCATCTATGTATGTAGCCCGGGATTTCAGAGCAGGTGGGTTCTTGGGCAGCGGGTCAAAACCAAATACGTTGTGGATCAGTACTCTCGGTAAGATCTGGGTACCTTGCATGCACAGTTAAACCCTTCCACTCATACCAAACCTGGCTGGAGTTATAGATATGGTCAGCATCTGAGATATTCGGAAGTCACCATCCCCTGTTCTTCCCTGCCAAGATGTCCATCAGCAGCAGTCCATATACTTAGCTGCCAGCTTTGGCAAATCAGTCAAAATACTGCCTAGCCTACAATACAACGGACGGATGTGATTTAGTAAGGCTTTCCAGCTGGGCAGAGCAGAGCTGTCTCTGTTACTTCAAGCTAGAAAAGGATGACTTTTCAACAGACCTCCTCAGGATATTTTAATTTCTGTAAGTGCATTCAAGGAATGAAAGCAGACGGACAATATGTGAATTATGAACTAATTGGGGGAAGATGGAAATGAGAAGGTAAATTTCATTTACATTATCTCCCTTTTTACGCTTGCTAAGGTCTAAGGTAAAGGCTTGGTCTCTTTCTGGTCCATAAAATATGGATTGCTATTTTCAAACTACATCAACACTGCTAATAGCCATTCCCATTAGTCAGCCGTATAATAGCATTATGATGCTATGAAATATTGACATGATAAAACACTGTAAGCCAGAGGTTACTGACAGTGCACACTCTGATATTGACAAATAAATGCAGAATTTTTAATGCACTCCTTTTGCCACCTTTCTACCTGGCTGACAGCATATAAAAAAGATTTTTCTAGATCCCTTGCTTGCTATTGTTAATGCCAGCTTATGTCAGAGGACCACTGAACTTGGCTGGACTACTCTTCCTGATATCTTTTGGAGTGGAAAAAGGATTCAGAAATTTGGCTAAAATGAGGCCAATGCAGAAGGTTTTACATCTCAGTCAGAGCAGTGTGAGAGAGGAGAAGCAGAGGTGGAGGTGCAAGCTATGGTGCAGGAAGCTTCACCAGCTAGATGCAAAGTCATCTTCCTATGAAACAAATATACATAAGCATATATAAATTCCCCCCAAGTTCTTTTGGGGGTGTTTTTAAATATTACAATCCTTTAAAACACCTGCCTGGTGTCTAATTTTCCACCCTAAATCATATTTGCAGTACTTTTTATTTTGTTGGTTATAGAAAAATTTCATGTATCGTTTGGTGACGTAGTATAGACGAGAGGAAGAAGCCTACTTCTGCAGAAATACTAATTACTGGTCACCTACTCAGTGTGTTCCAGAAATGTTAGAAATGTTAAAAGGATAGTTAGAAACTATCCCTTCAATGCAAAACACATCCTCTGACACAGAGGCTGCGAACCATCCTCTGTGAACCAGAGGTTTCCATTTATTTGTGCTTTCTTTATCTCAGCTTGAATTACACTCATTTCAGAGCATTCTTCTTCCTCTCTAACCAAAATATCTCCACACAAACTTTCAGATGTGGCCGTCTCTGCTTTCCAGTCCCGTCAGTGGTGCCTCCTCAGGTGTAGCTCTCTGTCCCAGCAGATACTAGGATAAAAGCCCTTGCTTAGCAGTGGTGTTTCATTCACTGGTATTTGCAGAGCAATTGGACATAGTCGGAAGCTGAGCTCCAGAGGCCCCCATCCTGCACCTGGCTCATGCTTCCTTCCTACTCAAGAGGAGCCTAGCACAGTTTTGTGTTTCTCCTGGGGAACGCATCTGTTGGACTCACTCACCACCTCCAGGAGTCCACCCTAGAACCGAGATCCCCTTCTCATTCCTCCATCCCATCTGTTTTAATGATGACTAATTTCCACCACACATAAATCACCAGCCCATCCTCGTCTGCCTGGAAGAATCCTCTTTCAGTGGCACATACCTTCTTATCTGTTCCTGTAAGCAGCTCTCTCCCCCTTTGAAGGTTTCTACCAGGATTGCTACACAACATCTCCAGACTGTATAAATCTGTGTAAAGGCAGTAATTTTGGCACCAGGCTACACATCCCACTCCTGAGATGACAGGGTCTGTGAAAGGGTCTGTAACAGGCGCTGGCTTTGATGTTGGCTTCCCACACGCTTTGTCGCCTTGTGTCTGGGGCTGTACATACCGTGGGAGGGTACAGCGAGGGCAGCATGAGGAGAGGTGACTGGTGGGGATCGTTCCGGGAAGACATGAGTCTCTGGTCTCCATTATCTGCAGGAGTCACACAGAGGACGTGTCAGTGAGAGCTGATGGGTAGTGCTGAGCTAAGGAGAACACAGCTGTGTCTGAACACGCACAGCTCCTGGGGCCTTAATGACTTCAGCTTCACAGGCAGGGTCTGGACGACACAAGGAATTTCATTGCCAGATGCTGTAGCCGCTATCTGTAGGCACAGATTTCACACGGAGGGGAGTGGCTTTCCAGCTGGCCAATGCTACCAGAGGATACAAGCAAAAGTTTGCAACTGTGGCTGCTGTAGATTAAGGCTGAGAGAAATCGTGAATGCTTTCATGGCTACTAATCACAACCTGATTCCTTGGTCTTATTCAGGAGACAGCTCTTCAAAAATAGACTGTCCTGTAAGATGTAACATTAATGGATTTAACACAGGTTAAAAACCTTGCTCAGACCAGGATACGATGTTTGGAATATGTTCTCCTGAGTTAGCACTTTACTCTGCTGATCTGGCTCCTCACCTGAGCAATGCTTAATAGGCGTAAAGTGACAAAAAGTGTTCCCAGATGTGCACTACCTTGCTGAGCTGTTGGTTGAAACATGGGCAATTAAAAAAGTAGTCAGAAGTAAGTTCTCATCCACAACAGATGAGAGAAGAGAGATGCAAGCAGTTGCTTGTCCTTACTATTTACCTTGATTGAGAAGCTGATGGCAACCCTCCAAAGAAATGAGTTTAAACTGAACACTGAACTCAGTTTAATTAGTTTTAAGGTATTGACACCACAGCAAGAACCATCAGATGAAACTTCAGTGCTTGGTCAAACATATGGCTTTGTCTGTGTCTGACGTGAGGCTTTTGCTGCCTTAACCTGAAAACTTATCGCTTAATGGCTTGGCTTGAAAGCAACCTAATTTGGGATGGTAAGAGGACTGAGTGACCAATTTGTGTCTTAAGACTAATTCACATGTGCTGTACTTCACAGCGCTCCTTGGCGAACTGCTCACTTTGTTCTGAAGTTTTCTGTATAAGCTATATTCTGTGACAAGTGCAGGGAGATGCAGTGAAGAGTTAAAAGTGAATCTCCTGCCTCTTTGAACTGTTTTCTCAGTACTGCGTGTACACACATACACTTTTGATGTGTTAACTAGAAAATCTGACTGAAAAAGAACAAAGCAGCTGTCACTGAAAGGAAGACACTGACGAAGAACCACACAGCCTTTTATTGAAGAACTGTCAAGATTGATCCTACAGCACTCAGTTTGTCTGTAGTATTTATCAAAGACCTAGATCAGATGAAGGAAATTAAAAAAAAAAAAAAATTCTATCCACTGGACATGTATAAATGGTATCTGTAAATTCATTACATTTAAAACACCTATGAAAATGTTTTTTTAGTAGTCCAGGGACTGGAACATTTTTCACATTTTGGAAAACAAGAATTTGTCATTGTTGAGCAAACTCACTTCATTAATTGCAAAGTTTTAAGTAGCCAACTGCAGATAAATAAATGAATTCATAGAAAGTTCAAAAATCCCTTGCCTTTCAAAGAGAAGCAAGGCATGCAATGCATCCTTGTAACTATCGGCGTTCATGTTACAACTGTGCTGCAAGAGCTTAAAATAAGATCAGGGAACAAGTGTGCCATGACCTCCCCACACATCTGGATGGGATGCTGATGGCCACGTGAGCAGAGAGATTAAGCTGTTTGCCCAAGGTCACACAAGGATAGTCAAATCTACAGCCCTGGGAGTTTCAATTCAATACTGCTACCACAAGGCTGGCCGCTAATTGAACATCCTTGCTGGCCTAGTGACAGAGCTCATGATGTGATGATGGGAATGAGAGTGATAACACATCTCACAGGACTGGTGATGACTGCCATCAAAAGGAGATTAAAGGCCAAAAGTTTCTCCAGATTAATATCACAGATCCTGGCCCTGCATTGAGCTCCATGGGGGAACCAACACTCCCTAGCGAGTAGCACAGAAAAACCTGTGGTTACTGTGTGGTATCTCTTGGCAAGTGCTGAAAATTTAATGATGAAAACTCTGGAGATACATCTGACACAGAGCCAACAAGTTTTCTCCATCAACATCACAATGTAACAAAATTATTGCCCTTTTTTTTTTTTTTTTTTTCCCCAAATAAGCAATTACTCTGCAAAGATCTCCAAAGTACTGTATGGGTGTTGACCAACACTCAAATTCTACACCATATCTACAGACATATACATAGACACATGGGAGGGGAGAGCAGATTGCAGCAATGGAAATGGAAGTTGCACTAAGGAGATGCGGGAGCCCACGTTAAAAAACACTTTGCACCATTTCACCTTTTGGAAAAATGCTGGGAAATCTTGGAAATTCTGGTGTGCTGCTCTGCATCTTGGGCCATTTCAAGCACTGCTTTTCAAGCACTTCAAGAGTGGTTGCCTGCTTTTCTTTACCCAAGGCTCACCTGAAGAGATCAGGAAGAAATCTGAAGCTCACAGAGTCCAGCTCCTTACACCATACTCACACATTTTCACTTATAATGGTCAACACCTCCTTGCTATCAAGGCTACCTCCTTCCAGTACAGCATATGAACAAGAAGACGTGTATCTATGCTACATGAAATAAATGTCCAGAGGGGGTTCATGAACAATGTCTTTGCACTGGCAAGCAAGCTGCTTGCTAATAAGGTAGTCAGCCCTTCATAATTAATTCACATGCCTACTGATGAGCAGCACACTGGCCTGCCTCTCCCATGAGAAACATCCCTGGGAGACATGGCAGCGGGTTAGGCAAAGCAGGGGTTAAGGAGTTGGATGGGGAATAGACATGTGTCTCAGTTTGACAGTCACACGCTAACTGGGGATGGCTGAACAGATGCTCTCTGAATGCTAATGTCACTCATGGTGTTCTACTTTGGGCAGGCTTTCTCTACCAGCACAAGTCATCAGGGAAACGGCTGAGCTCGGAGGAGATGGCGGTCGTTCTCCCGTGCACCGTGGCTCTGCCCAGCTGAAGCTCACCCTGCTGCACGTGGCTGGACTAAAACCCTTAGCTCAGAGCTCACGTAAGTGACACACAACAGCATTGCCCCTGTGTGCCAGCCCTTGGCAAGGGATAGATATATTGCCTGGAGCTGGAGTGCTGGAGTGCTGGATATTCAGATACTCTTGCTTAGGACTTGCCATGTATACTGGAAGAGGCATTTAGTAAGTCCTTGGCTAGCATAACTTCATCGATTTAGACCCCGGTTCTGTGTTCAGACCAGCTCTTACTCAAACTCCTACTTCTGAAGCATGTTTTGAAGCTGAAGGGTTTATGCTATCAAAGCCAGTGCCTGGTCAAGATCTCAAACAGCAGGCTGCTTGGATCGAAGATGTATGCAGTGCCACGGGGACCTGTGACGTTATATAGTCACCATTAAAAAAACTTACGTGTATTGCACTCAGAGAAAATATATATTTATATATACTTCGAGCAGAAGACCCTGGAAATTTAAAATCACATTGGAGCTGCCTGTTGCAAACAAAATAGCAGAGCCCTTGCCCAGCTCCACCTAGGTAAACGTTCCCTGAGGTGAGTCAGTAACTTGTCTACGTGATCAGAGTTACGGCACTCCGGGGGTACAGGCAGACACTTGCTCACATAGGATGCTCTCAGTGGAGTAACACTGGTTTACACCATGCAGAATACGTCCCAAAGATTTTACTTTTTCTGAAAAACACGTCCCGCTGTGGCAGACATAACGCCATATCAAAGGCATGTGCTGTAATACACAATAAAGATATAGCTTTCATAATTTTCAATTACACTTCCTCTGCAATGATGTTAGTGAATCTCACCCAAAAGTAAATTATTCAGTGCAGATGATATAGAAATCGTTTGATGAGTGTCACTTTTCCATTTAAAGTTTTACCAAGATCTTCTTGGATAAGGGGCTTTTTTTTTCAGATGACACATTTTACATTTTGTTTCTGTCCCTCACCTTCATTCAGCAGGCTGTTTCGACTTTTTAATATACTTTGCCAACAAAACGTTGAGTAGCCATTCAAGTAGGTCTATTCAGGGGAAATGTTCATTCATTCAACCAGAAATACTGATATCTATGTTTTATTTGGTTTTAAGAATACGTTTTTTAATTTTGAGAACATTGAATGCTGGAGCCAAATAAGAAATGGCAACCTTCTTTCAAGGCAAGCTTGGAGGGAGAAGTACCGTGGGCTGCTCTGGGAATCATTTTCTTTCATGTAAATAAATAGTTCATTTACAAGAGCTTTTTAAATGGAAAAACATATCCAATACACCAATACATTTAAACTCAATCATATGGTAAAATATAGCAAACTGAAAAGCTGAATTCCAGAATGTTTTTATCTTTCTTTTCATAAAGATAGTAACACATTGGAATCTAATTCAAAAAAAAAAAAAAAAAAATTAAATGCCCGTTCAACTTCACCATTGTATTCTACTTGCTGTATTTCAGGTATGTTCAGCTAATCATTTAATTTTTTTCCATCTATTCTTTGTCTTCTACCAAGGTACTCAGAACCCTGCCCATGTGACATGGCCAATAAAAGATATCCTAAGTTTATTTTTATACGGTTCCAACTGCCACTTTTGTCTCTGGACCTCTAATACATCCATCAGTACCTCAGCCATACTAGTCAAGAACATACCAGTTATCAGCTTTGTAAGTGTTGTGTCAGTTATTCATGCTTGGAATGAGGGTAGGTAACTTGGAACTCTAGCCATGTCTATTTTTGCCAGCATGGAAGCAAGAGAAGGATCTGGAGGAAGAAAATGGAGCTTGCATATTGTGCCACATACCCATGCAAAACCCACTGAACATTCCAAAAGCTTAGCAAAGTGTACCTGCTTGTCCTGGCACTTATCCACAGCTCACCCTGGCTTTGGCGCAGCTTAGATAGTGCAGTGAGTCTGACTCCACTGTACATAGCCAACAAGCAAAGGTCAGAGACAGCCTTTATCCCTTGTGTCTTGTGTATGCAAGAGGTATTTTTCTTAAGGCTTCCCCGTTTCTGCACTGACACAAGTTTTTGTTCTGTGCTAGCAATAATCTAGCGACAGAAACATGTAATACTATCTGAAAAATGGAGTTTTCCAGTGGGGAAATAGGTAGCTGCTTTACGCTGTTGGGGTCCCGTAAACCCAACTGAAGTTCAGCATCTGCAGTTGATGCATGGTCTTCAGAAGAAACCACAAAACCTGGTAAATTTTAGATCCAAGGTACAGAAAAGAACGGATGTGTTATGTGCTAGCAAACCAATAATACTCTCAAGTAATTCATAAGAGATTGCCAGAATTATCAAAGCTGTAGAAAATCCCTTCTCTGAAGAGCTAAAAATGACTGGGATTGTTTACTTTAAAGAAAAGGGCACAGCAGATAAGCAGGTAGTAGAGATCAACAAGGACCTTTTTGGTCTTCCTGACTCAGAACACAAAAGGACCATAAAAAGACTGGAAAATAAAACCAGCAAGTTTTTCATACTTACCCAGTTTATTAGGGTGCAACAGAAAGCCCTGAAACCTACAAACCTGCAAGATTCAAGAAGGGACTGGTCATTTATACCAGTGCCACTGTCCAGAGGAGCTACAGATCTGCTTAAGAACCACCTGGCAGAAAGAGCATAATCCTGATTTAGCCAAACTTAGATTTTGAAATGGCAGAACAGTGTGGAAAGCAAAACACTCATATATCCCATACCTTAGGGGCACCATTAAACCCCTGACATTCCTGCTGATTCCCACCCTAGCAATGGAGAACCGTTGAACTCGCTGTTGTTGCCGTCTAGCATGGATCCCTACATTAGCTACAGATCATGTACCCTTGCCATATACCCAGATTGACAGCCCATGCTGGGAAAGCCAGTACAAACTTTGACTACTGTTGGCGTGCTCCTCGTACAGACTTCAAATGTGTGCAGTACTCAGAGAAACAAGACCACGTCTCAAGAGACAACAGGACACGCCTTGCTGCAAGCCGGCTTCTCTCTCTAAGCCAGCGATCTATCAGGAACGTGATTCCTCTCTAACACAACCACTCATCTCTGGAAGAAAATTTGTAATTCTCGTTCTTGATTTCCTTTCAACCTGTTTCTCTAAAACAATCTTCCCCTCAGGCAACGTGAGTCTCCAGCCTTTGTTTGGCTGAAGATGTAAATATTTGGGCACTCACAGATTTGAGAGATAGATACATATTTGTTGGAACGTTTACCACCTGCTATTCAAACTTAAATCCATAGATTACAGAAAACAAGTTCTTTATCACTTTTTGTCTAATGTAAAATTAAAGACAGCTGAAAGCCTACAAGATTTCTCTTGCTTGTGAGTCAGTTGTAGCATAATTACCCCTTTAAGGCTTGAACAGCAGTGAAGAGACAGACCTCTGCAAAGGACTCTTATCCCAGCAAGAGCTCCAGGAGATTTTGTGCTCCTGAGGACATTAAAGCAGAGGCCACAGACTAATGAAATCTCCCCAGCTGTACTCTGCATGAGCTCTCATCTGCTGGTGATGAAGGCTCACGTGGCTCCTGAAGCAGGGATACCTGGGCTAGGAGAGCTCACACGCTTCCTTCTGAGGCCAGTGCAGATAACTCAGTAGTGATGCATTGCACGGGGTTTTCCCAGACCCATTCCCAAATTTAAACGGACAGCTGTTAGGGATCTGTAAGATCTTTGCACAGCCAAACCTTTTCTATGACTGAGGGCAGGTCTACCAAACCTGCATTGCTTTCCCAGGGTGTTTTTTTCTCTGCAAGACAGTGCAGTGGTACTGGGAACAAGACTTGCCTCTGGCCAGATCACTCCTCTATCCAGGCATCTCAGGAACTTCTGCAGACTCAAAACCAGACAAAGCATTTGGACATGTGGTTACATTCACCAAAGTGAGCCTCTGTCAGTAATCAAAAAAAAAAAAAAAAAAAAAAAAAAAAAAAGAAGAAAAGAAGAAGAGAAAGAGAGATGTATTTGCCAGGAGAATGGCTCTATTTTCCATTAGGTTTTCAGGTGATGGTCTGAGCAAAGCTGACTACACAGGAGCAGGGTACATGTGGAGTGGCTACAGTGGTACAGCAGAGCTGGCATAAATAGCCTTACAAACTGCAGCAATGCCACACCTCTGGTATCAAAGTGGACTTGATTTTCAGGACCACATAAAAGCCCCTTCAGACTTACTTCAGCTCTGTGAGCTGTGTGAGTTCCCGACTGTAAACGGCACTTACATGATGGACACCTAATGGCACGCACAACAACATAAGCAATAGCATCCAACCAGGAAGGTTTGGAAATGTGAGAAGCAGAAGCACTGATGGCTGGTCATCAGACTGACTGCTTGCGTCTGACTGTTATAGGAAGGGAAAGGTATGTGTCTGCTCTCTAATGAAAAGCATAGACAGATATTGAAGAAGAGTAAGTTGGACTTTAATTACTGTTTCTGATGTCTGATCTATAACTCCCTAAAAGTTTTGTACAGGAGTAATATGGAAGCATCAGAAAATTCCACTGGGATATAGATGAGGTCCAGTTTGCAAAATTACCGTCTTCGTAAAGAAGCTCAATGCCCTCTTTCGCTTGGCAAGCCATAATGAATTTATGATGCGTTGCGTTTGGAAGGCAATACAGTGCACAGCTGAGGCAAGTTACTGAAACGCAGGGAGAGTAAAAGCAAAATGTTCTGAAAGTGAGGGTGCATATGGGGATGTATTTAAAAAAAAAATTATATATATATAAATATACACACACATTTGCTAGGGAAAATGTATATGTATTTATAAAAAAGAAAAAAACACTAAACTTCTCACCAGTCATAAGTTAGAAATGATGCAAAACGCATCTGCTTTGATAAGCCTGTTATAAATCTCACAGCTTGAAGCTTTTAACTGACCCTTTTCAGTTCATGAATATTTTAAGCGAGCCCAGTTTAATTTAAAACAACTCTGGATCAATACATGCATTTATTCTGGCATCATCCAAATTTCAGGTCCTTGCATTGTCAAAAATGGTATTGTATGTCTCCAGTTCGACTCCAAATCCAGGGTTCATTCACGGCTGAAGACCAAATCAGGGGTAAACCTGCATGGATTGAAACCTAATAAAGGTCTATATGTAACCCAGCTAAGCAAGACAATTTGGCAAACTACATTTAGAGCAAGACCATGACACAAAGTCTCTGCTGTTACCTGAATCTCACTCTCAGAGAAGCACACACACATCCTGGAGAACAGGTCATTTCCAATGTTACTTTGCGGTGGTGTTCAGCATGAGATATCAGCAAGGAGAAATTTCCACATGCCACGGAAGTCCACCTAGGCTCAGAAAACCCCACCCCCTTGTTCCCCAGGGCACTGACTGGAAGAAGGAATGCCCACCGAGAGGGGTGCCCCTTCCCTGCCATTTCAGCTACCCCAAACCTGCTGTCCTGAACACCCTGTAGAAGGACTCCGCTTGTCTGTAGGACACTTCTTCCTCCACATCTGCAGAGTTGTAGGCTGAGAACAGTGAACCCAACAAATTTTTTCTTTGGATATTTTTAGGAGGTTGGAGCACTTGCATGACTTTGCAAGACTTCCAAAGAACAGCTTTTTATGAGAATAGCTCCAAACCTCTCGTCCAGTTTAAATCTTAATGAAATTAACAAGTGCTCACTGTCCCACAGATCAGCGTTCTTCACCTCCATCCTCATGTCAGTGAGAGGTATTTCTTAATAACTACAGTAAAAATTAAACCCAGCCTTCCCTTTAAAGTTGATGAGAATTTCGCTCTGAGTCATAATTTATTATGTACTTATGTTATTCCATCCTAGTGCTGCTCATTTAAAAAAAAAAAAAGTTTTCTTGAATGACACTAACATATATTCTACTGCGCTAAATATGTTTTTTATTTTAAAGCCTCTCTTTCCATACGTCTCCATCTACTGCAAAACTCATTTGGTGCCGCTAACGTCACACAGATCCTGTATTAGCCCAAGCGGCATGCTCTTGACACCATTAGGCTTTGGAGCAGTGACAGCCACCTGGCAGTCATCCTCCCACCTGGTGGCAGCAGCAGCTGGGACACTATGCCAGCACAGCACTCCTCAGAGCTGCTGGGAGCAAGAACACAGGTCTGCAGGCGTCCACAGGTGTCCAGTGGGGCTTCCCACTTCCCAGGCATAATTTTAATGTCTGAAAAATACCTGTTTCAGTATGAAGGACAACCTAAGTCAGCTCACAGATGCTGTGGTAAAAAGAAAAGCTATCGGTCACTTGAAATGCAATGAATAACAGATACCAAGCTAAAACTGCATCACAATTCCAGCCTTTCTGCCTCATCATACATGGCAGTGGCAATAAAAAGGCAGAAACATGGACTGGATTTACATTGGAGATGTACTGGGGGGGGCAAGAGGGGAAATTATTCAGTGCAAAGATTGTATAACCGACCTCTAAGGAAATACCCACATAAACATCCAGCCTGTGACTTCATTTAGATGCTCACAGACTCTATGGGAAGTCCAAAATAATCTCTACAGAAAGAATGCGATCAATATGTTATCGAGAAGATAAGTCAGTGTCAACTCTAATGTTTAAATATTCATCTACTTGTACCAACATCTTGTCTGTTACTGAAACAACAGGAATATTCAAAGATTAACTCTACATAAAAGACTCAGTAATTTTTTTCTCCAATTCCTTGTTTTTCTCTCGTCAGTTCTACGAACAGTTGTTAAGTAGAACAGGTTGGCATTTTTTCATCAAAACGTTACTTATTTGAAAAATGGGTCTTGGAACAAACCAAGACTTTTGCAGAAAATTTTCATTTGGGGAAATTTTTCAGCTTGTTGTCAAGAAAAGTGAAAACTGAAAAGAACTCATTTTCCAGGATACACAATAGTTCTGAATATATAATCAAAAGAGCTACAAGAACCAGACGGTATTTGTTTTAATCCAAAGAATTTGAAAGGAGAGAATATAAAAGGACTCATATTAACTGCAGGCACATTTATGAGGAGCTTCAGGAGAGAGAAGATTTGCTTCTTCATTCAGGACCACTAGGCTAACTCCAGAACATACCAGGGGAGAGAAGGAGAGAGGGCGAGGACAACTTCCTAGCATTTGTGACCCGCTCAAGCCATTCTATCGCTCAGAAGAAACTTCCCAACATTTCTACAGTGAAAGATCTGTTTAAAGTCAGAAGTAAAGATAAAGT
This sequence comes from Alectura lathami, assembly GCA_013399715.1. Classification (NCBI taxonomy): domain Eukaryota; kingdom Metazoa; phylum Chordata; class Aves; order Galliformes; family Megapodiidae; genus Alectura; species Alectura lathami. The sequence goes on from VXAV01008286.1 coordinate 129,561, forward strand.
TTATGTAGAAGATTAAGGAGAGTGTGAAATGTTTGGACAGAAAGATGCTGAAGTTCATTAAAGCTTGCGTTCTGCTTGCTGCTGCTTGGGAGCTCTAAATATAACCAACATTTCTGCCACCAGGGGCAATAGTTCCCTGTGAAAGGGGAGAAAACTGATCTCCCAGGATATCACACAGCCCTGAAACACCCTGCCGAGGAGCATTAGCACGGTTCTGTGCAAGATGGTGAGTACATCTACCTGAGTTCTGGAAAAGGTTGTACGTGGTAGTGAACGCAGCCCCACAACTGATTCATCTCTTACAGCATGGGCATTGTGCAGCACAGCAAAAGTAGCTCAACATGTTCAACAACTGGTTCAGCAGGTAAGCATCGAAGGAAAGCCTGCTGCCATTTCTTAGGTGGGATTTGAACATCAGAACTACATGACTGATATGACAATAACAGAAGCAACAGAGACAAACCACGCTGTCATCAGGAGAGGTTTGTAATGAAATAGCCTAGTATTTGCCATTTTGCTGTTTACCAAAAACCTTGTTTTAATCAGGGCTGTAATTAAAGCCCTTAATCATTCTGAACAGTTTCAAATGAATGGCTTCTCTCATGCGTTAACATATCATTCATGCAACAAATGCACATGTAAGGTAGTGTCAGTAGTCCGTCTGGACACAGGAAGCAGCCTATGGAAACACAATCTATGTGTCGGTATTTTAATACAAATTTGAAAATGCTAGTTTACACATCTAAGAAGCTGTTACAAACTGTCAAACAAAAAATATGTATCTTGTGAATTAATGAGGCTTCTGAAAGATACAAACTGTGCCTGTACACAGCATGCAGTGATGATGAAGGGGGAGTAAGCAGAACGAACTTGCAACTGAAAGTGTGGGGCTGTGTCCTGAAAGACCTTCTCCAGGGAAGGGTTTGTTTTCCCCACCTCATGGTGGGGCCAGCACAGGCTGAATTAGTCCTCAGTGAGCCCAGGTTTGGGAAAGAACAGTAGCAAAAGTGGGAATGGGATCTATAGCCTTCCCTTTTGCCTGGATACCTTTTCAGACCACCCCTAGATTCAAGAACCTATTCAAATAGGAAAGGCACTGAGGTGGGGGTTATTTGTACTCTCTGAGAAAAAAGAGCCTTCCCCCATTTGTTACCATTGATAAAATCCTGGTTCCACAAGCTTCATGGGCTCTGACACAGCATGTGACAGGCACCCCCAGGCGGTCCTTGTCCTTATCACTGGAGGCAAGCGAATGAAAGCTAAATCTAGGCCCTGGCATTGAGACATTTCTGGGCAAATCATATGTCCTGCCTAAGTGTTCTGCTTGGTCCCTCTCCACTCTTCTCCGTTTGCCTATGTGCGCTGGGGTGACCACAGCAGCAATGGCAGGAGAGCAGGGGAGAGAGGTCAGGCAGGTGGGGAAGGGAGGTCTCTGGGGTTAAAGGAAAGAGGCACCAGGTGGGGAGGCAGGTAGAAGGCTGGCAGCAAACACTCACTGGGACTTGAGAGTTCTGAAGAATTTCAGCCCGTTCTGGTGAAAAAGTGCATGCCGCAAGGATTTCTCCAAGAAAAATTTTTCCTGCTTTAAAGAGTTAAAACAGTGTGGAAATCAATCCATAATCAGATTTATAAGCACAGTGCAAAACACAAACGGTATCAGGCAAGGCTGGGAAAGGTATCTAGTTTTCAGTCCCCTTGTATTTTCCCACCTGAATACTGTCTAAATCTCTTGCTTGAAGGTCACAAACTTCTTGTTGCCAGGTGCTACCTTTCCCTTCTGCTCCTCCTTTCGCTGGCAGGAAAAGCAGCAAAAGCCTTCCTTTAGCAAAAGCTAAAGGAGTGGGGGAAAAACTATACTTTTCCACCTTCTACTGAAGGTAAGCAGGATTTTGCCACAAAACCTTCTCCCCTAAGGGAATTGCTGATTTCTTTAAAACAATGTGCCAAAGGGGGCTTTGCTGGGCTTCCAGCAAATTGTTGACATGGTTCCTTGGAAGAGCTGGTGGACTCCCAGTGCCAAACTGGCAGCGTGCTGGAGAGAGGCTGTGTGTCAGCACAGGGAAGCCCTGGCAGGCAGATGGATGTCCTCAACTGGGCACTTCAGGCCTCAGGCTTCCCAAAACCATGATGATTTCCGTCCTCATGGCATCTGGAAGGTCCAGGTCCCACCACATGCAGCAGAGAGCCTTGAGAGCGACATCTGTCGTCTCACAGGTTCCTCTCCCACTCTGCACCAGAAATTTGAATGCCCCCCCACCGTGTTTGCTATGTGCTGAAAGAGATGAGAAAAACGCACCTGTATGAAACACCTTGCTGACCTGCTGACCTTGGCCTTGCTTGCGCACATACCCGAGACACAAGTCTCCCAGATGTCCTCCAGCACGTGAAACGAGTGCGTGCTTCAGGGTGATGGTGGGGGCTGTGACCAGAAGCTATGGCAGGTCACTGGTCTTGTGTCACCGGCAGTCACCTGCAGTGACTGTGCCTTCTGGTGTCACCAGAACTCATTCCATCAGGGCGACCAGTGATGGGTGGATGAGCTAAAGGCATAAAATCCCCCTTTTCCTCTCAGGGGCCACAATAGCATTCAGTCCCTCTTCCATGTCAAGCTTAAGTCTGCATTTTAACTATACATCTAGGAGACTACATTAAAAAAAAAAAAAAAATCTAATATTATGCTTTACAATAGAGAATTTACCTAAGTAAATAATTATTTTTAAACCCAAGATTTAAGCAGCTTTAGTATTCCACATTATGCTAATGTTTGACAATTACTAAGTGTGGGTATCAGCCAGCATTTTTTTTTTTTAAGTTTAATTTAAAGCAATTTGACATGGAAAGGTTATTACTTTAGTTGCCAATAAAAGCTGTACTTTTAACATAAGTGTACACCAAGCCCTAGGGTATGTGACTATTATCTTTTCCGCAATTATGTGGTGTTCTACATAAATGTTAAAAAAAAAAAAAAAAACTTAGAAATATCAGAAGTACCAACTTAGCTGCGGCGTGGAAGTTGAGCAGCAGCTCCGGGAAGCGCGGCTCCCGCAGACGCAGCGCAGGTTGAGGTTTCCTCCTAGAGGAGCTGCCGGGAACGGCTCCGCCGCCGGGCCGAGCGCCTGCTTCGGGCTCCCCGCTGGGCTTCTTTCTTGTTCTTTTTTCCTTCTCATTTTCTTCTTTTTTTTTTTTTTTTTTTTTTTTTTTTTTTTTTTTTTTTTTTTTTTTTTCCTCTCTTTCTTTTTCTCTACCCTCCAGTATTACCAGGTCTTCAGTACTAAATGCTTTTTTTGTTTGTTTGTTTTTTCCTACCTTTCCTCCTTAGCTGCAGTTTTCCCTTAGAAGGGGAAATAGCATTTTCCACTCAACGTGTTGCCAGAAGAGCACCCACAGCTGTAGCAGTGAGCCTGCCCTCTGCACAGCACAGGGTGCAATCCTGCACCTGATGACCAGCCCCAGGCCCAGGAGCAGCCAGCACACAGCCAAATCTCAGCCCAGGTGGCAAGGTCCTGCCAGACAGAAGCACCAGGGCACAATCACTGCTGCCTTTGAATGGAAACCAGCATTTTCCACCCAGAAATTACACACAAGACCATGAGGAGCCACAGTGCTATTTCTGGAGCCTCTGAACAGCTGAAGTCCAAGGCAGAGATGTGCAGAGGGAAGGTGAGAGCCTGTCCCCAGCAGCAGGCAGGCCAGCTCAGCACGAACATGGGGAGAGGCATGTCTCTCCTGACACCTCTTCTCCTCCAGGCTTTGTTTCCTCGGCCAATGTGAGGATGCCATACAAGCTGAAAGCACCAGTTGGAGTCTGCCCATCACCCCAGGGACTTGGCACCTTGTGCTGTTTGACCTGAGCCCATCTTGTGCCACAGGACCACCACCAATAGAAGCAGCCTCTCCCACCAACCCCTCGGGGCAGCGAGGGGCAGAGCCAGTCCCACATGGGTTCATGGCAGTGTCCCCCAACGGGGGACAAGACCCATCTCAGCCTGTGCATGCAGATAAACTCACTCCCCTCACTCTTCAAAGGCAGAGCCTGGGGGTAAGCAGATTGGAGCAAGACAAGCTCTAGTCCAAACACTGAAGGGTGCTTAGTTAAGAGATCACTTTGATATAATTTCTTTTTTTTTTTTTTTTTTTTTTTTTTTTTTTTTTACTTCTTTTTCCTGTCTGGGTTTTGTTTTTGAAGGTACTTCAGATCTTGTGAAAGTCACAGCATGACCCTCACTGACTGCAAAGCTTCCCCAAAGCACCTGGCAGCAGGGCAATGAGCTTTGGCTTCCTGCAGAACCCTGCTTGCTCCTTTCGTTAATAACCTGCAGCCGTCTCTGGACAGGGAGAGGGAGCTCAGCCCCAGCAGCCTGCACTGCTCTTTGTCTTCCTACTGAGAAAGCGAGAACATTGGTTGCAATTACAGTGCCAACCACAGTTCATGTTTCAAATTAGCTAAGGTTTGTTATTTTACACATTAGGTAGGAGCTGCAACAAACTGCTCACCAGCAGTCCAAGCGATAGTATACAAGCCCCTCTAGGATCCCTTGGAAGAGCTCCTGATGAGTTCACCAATGTTTGCACATTAACCTCTGGGTGAAAAGCCAGCCAGAGGGATGTGAGAACTGCTCCGAGCCCTCCAGAGCATGACACAAAATGATGCAAGTGTGGAAGCTAAGAGAGAAAGGTTGTGAGAGCCCAGAAAAATAATAAAACGCTTAAATCCTTAATTGTTTTTCTTGAAGATTCATCCAAAATTGAGCTCTCCTTAAGCTTGTGAGTTTGCAGAGCATTGTCAATAAATTACATCATGCACACAAGGCAGGGATTTCAAGCCAAAAATCTCCAGCCATGAGTCTCTTAACAACGACACTCCCCAGAAAAACGGCTCAAGATGAAGCATGAGATATGTATTAATTATCAATGGTCTAATAGAAAATTTAATGAAGACAAGTATCTTCTTGCACTTTATCCATGATAACGATGATAGTACGTCAGCGAGATGCATACCTTACAATGTGGTGGTGAATGTCAAGTCTGAGGCCATTATAGCAATTCACCACAATAATGGCTAGCCAATGTATGGACTTGTAGCACTTAATCAAAGTAATGACACTCATCCACAATTATTTATGTTATGGTAACAAAGAGCTGCCAAATGCAAAACAAATGACATGAGGATTTGCAAGTGAATTCCTTCCCGTAAATTCTCCGAAGGTTATACTTAAAGGGCCTCAGGATGGAAGTCTGTATAAATTCAGTGTTATCACCAGCGCTGTTATCGTGGCACGTTTTACTGCCTATAAGCCATGAACCCAGTGGTCTTGCTGAGACGGGCTCTTCAGCCAGCATAGCTGAATTGACACCGTTGGAGCTGGCCCTGATTTACACACGGGAATTGTCTTCAGAATTTTACAGAGGAAAAAAAATTTTGAACAAGACCTTTGCTTACATCTGCCTATCAAGGAGAGCACAGAGTCAGTTGTATCAACACTTAAACGTGCATTTAAAGTATGTGAGAAGCCCTCACTCACCTCAGTGGGCTTTGGATTAGAGCCACTGTAATTGCCAGCCCTGATTCTTCAGTAAATGCAGAACTTTTCTTTTAGGGGCATTTACGTGGGCATTTGTATAAAAACACTGTCAAAAACTAAGAACACCAGTAAATATGGCAACATTCAGGTTTAAATGCAATGAACTAATTTATTCTTTTTAACAGTACATCCAACTGTTTTTCACCACTCACAGATGTCACTGGAATACCAAAAAACAGCCTAAGAACAATATACTGCACAGACCAGCTAATATTGATTGCTTTTAAAATGCCCTCTGTTAAACTAAAAAATAGCCAAATCTCACTACAGCAAATGTGCCTTTACATGATTAAGTACTAATTTAGCAAAATATGATTGCACAGTGGAAAACATGAAAATGTTGAAAATTAAGGCTTTTTTTTTTTTTTTTTTCCCTAGAATATGGATCTCCAAAGAAACACCCAACAGAAGAAGACAGCCATGAGCTGGCCACTCACCCACAGAGGCCAAAAGCCGGATTAATCTAAACCCTATTACTTATTCCCCGAAGTGAACATGCTCTCAAGAAGGGAGGCTGCGGGCCCCTCACCACAGGCTCTGGCCGCCCTCGATAACCAGGTTGTGGCCCGTCATGTAGTCTGAGGCTTCGGAGGCCAAGTAGACGACGGCAGCCTGCAGGTCGGTGACCCGAGCCAGCCTGGCCGCGGGGATGTCCGCCAGCCAGCGCCGCACCAGCGGCCGCAGCTCCGGGGAGCGGATGAGCGGCGTGTCCACGATGCCCCTGCAGAGAGCACACGTCGTGGGTTTAGGACGGGTTGGCCCGAGGGGAAAGGGAGCACTTACGAGTGTTCAGGGTGTTAATTCAGAAGGAAAGCCATGGAGCAGCATGGAGAATCTTGGCGTCTAGCAAAACTCATAATGCGAACTTCAGTAGCACTTCTTTCCTACTGCCTCCCACAACTGCTGGGCAAGCTTAGAGGATTTATTTTTAGATGAGAACACACACACTGTCTGCTTGGCTAATAGCAATACCCCCTAACTTTTGGGTTACTCATCATAAGCTCCAGTTTACGTTTCCCTACACAAAACAAGCATGGCATGGGAATCAAAAGTGCCTCAAACCAGGTCTGTCACTACGTTTGGGAGCCGCCGTCCTTATTCTGAATTCTCTTTCTGCAGCATAATGTTACACGGCATGTTCGAGTACAGCCCAGAAACTGAAAACAGCCCAACTTCCCACGTGTCAAAAAACAGGGACAGCAAAATCCACCACCTTTCCCAGCCCCAAACTCCTTTCACACGCACCAAAAAGGAGAGACAGAGCAAAGCAGATACCCCAGCAAAGCACAGCAGGGTTACCTGTCTTGCCTGCTTTACGTTAATGAGCGACTCCAGCATTTATTAGAACTCTGCAAAGTTCATTTTCTCCAGGTGCCCTAAAAATGAGTGATGCTCTGGAAAGCACAATGCAGGGCGAACATTTGGCTGGCTTTTATGACTTTAGCTGCAACTGATTTGTCATACTCCTCCTTAACAACATATTTGTATTTTGTGAAATGTATAATTTTTTCAGCCCCTGAACAAATATATTTACATAACTGTGTCTAACGAGAAATTACATTTAACTTCTCAGAAATGACAATAACTAAAACCTGAACTGCCAATTCCACTTCATTAGTGTGGTAGAAATGCATTCCAAATGTTAATAAAAATTCCAACATGCTGATAAATTAGCGCTTCTAAGGAGCATGTGACACCTTGGTTAACATATTCAACCTCAATTATATTTCTCTTCAGCACCCTGTTATCTGGAACCTTTGCTGGCAATCAGAGGTGCTGTTTTTCAGCGGCCAATTTTCTAGATAATGTAGCTTATCAACACTGTGGGTAAACTTGCCAATGAAATCAGGCTGCACTGAACCACACACACGCTAATTGCATCTCTTTTTTATGCATATTTACAGACTGTCACTTCAAAGAAATCAGTGGCCCATTGAGGCAGCCAGTTAGCTGGAAGAATTGCCTCTTGCAAATGAAAATTAGCAAACAAGCTAGTGATAAATATGAAATGAACAAAGTATAAAAATACACGTTTTGTTCTGAAACTTCATCGGCATCCCAATTTGTACATCCAAGGAAATAATTTTTTGATACACGCTGGATCCTGGGTATGAGATTTACCTTTTGTTTTAAATGTAGTCTGAAATCTTCTATTTACTCTGTTACAAAGTGGAACTAATGCAGAATTTCCTCCAAATATTTCTGTTTTCACTAATCAGGCAGGATTTAAATATCGGCTTTATTTTTTATTGGAAGTGTCAATAAACACTACAGCAGTTCAGAACCACTGAGCAACACAGCTTCGTTAAGCTCTGGCAGCGCAATAAAATCAAACACATTCCAGTATAGGGTTGCAGATAGTTACTGATTTCCCCTAAGCACTGTTCCTTGTCTCCCCCCTCACTCACCTAAACTCCTCGAGAACCGGTTTTCTTCAGAGGGAAACATGCTTTGAGCAGCAGATGTGGAATATGTTGCGCTGCTTTCCCTTACGTGCCTCTCACCATGCTTACAAAATCATCAGCATAGTCATTCTGGCTTTACACTATCAGGGATCAGAATAAAATCCTTATGTTTTTTGTTTTTTTTTTTTTAATTTATAAATATGCTTTAGCTCAAAGGTGGTGCAGATTAGGACATAAGGCATACATTCCTCCAGCACGGCAGATTTCACTGACGAGAGGACATTTTTCAACGTCCAAAAACAATCCTTGGCCTGATTACTGCGACCTGTGAACCACAGGGCTGCACCTCTTGGTTGACCTTTCCTTAGGTTCACTTTGAGTAGTAAAAATTTTGATGTGTGGCAAAACTTCATGACAAATTTTTGTCACATAAATGAGAAAAAAATCTAGCACAAAAACTTAAAGTTGCAAACACACATACTGATGGCACTATAAATATTAGGCATGTCATTGATACTACACATCTTCTGGGAAAGCTTTGGTGCCAAGTCGGGCAATTTAATGTTGTCGAACCCTTTTAGGCAGATTTTAGTTGGCTTCTAACCAGTTCCAGCAAAGACAACTGCCAATGCATTAATTCCCTACCTCATCTCGTATGCAGTGCTGAGCCTATCAGTACTTTCTGTTGCATGTCAATGTAATATCAAACTGCTGGTTCCTTAACATTAGACATGAGCATCAATATTTCATTATTGATACACAGGACAATTTGAGACATTAAGAGGAAAAAAAAAAAAAAAAACAATTGCCTAAAACATTTCCACTTCGAGAGACGCATTAGGAAAAATATCACTTACCAGATACTTAACTGGAATTGTTACGTGCATTCAATCCCCAAATGAGAGCAAAAAAAAGATTCCATCCGTGTGTAACTTGATTTCTTTCAGATGAGTTATTAATTTGAATGAGTTAAGTACACTCCACTTAATCAGGAAGTGTTTAATCAAGAGATCCACTTAATTGGGACATCTCCCAAGGAATTAGATTTAAGTCCAAAGATACTTACCAGCAACGACTGCTGCTTAATGGGGATGGTAATGTCACTTAATTGGGATGCCTTGAGGTGATGCTGGAGTGCTCCTTCTCCTGCCTTTCCTTCCCTGCAAGGGGGTGACCCAAATCTTGGGGTGATCCTGCCCTACCTTGCTTTCTGACACCGTGTTCCCAGTTCACACAGTGGCCGTTGGTTCAGCGTGGTGGCTGCAGAACGAGGAAAGTCCCCTGCTCCATCACACCCATCTAACTTGAAATGTCTGCAGGGTCCAGGAAAGGGATGAACATACGCACCGTGGGCAGCTGGGCATTGGCTGCCTGTCGGTGCCGTGAAGTTCCCTGTTCACCTTTAGACCCCCTCTGTGGCCCAAACTCCATGTCTCTATTGATAGACTCCAGCACTTCCATTTTGCGTGGCACCAGCTCTGCAAAAGGCTACAAGGCCACTGCAATAGATGGTGGCATAAACACAGAGAGGCTTGATCCACCTGGAACAACTGGCAAAATCCAGCAAAGCACGTGAGAAGTCTCAGCCATTCTCTCCCCATGAGCTTGAGACTTGCCTGGCCAGCAACAGAAGGCTGGATCTTCAATTTTATAAATGCAATAAATTACGCTAAGGACTCTCCCGTGACATTTTATGCATTGATAACTTTTATGCATTGGTCTGCATAAGTTTTATGCACTCATTAAGAAATTAAGTTGATAAAAAGTGACCAGATAGGAAGAGGGAAAAAGGCCAAAATGTTTGCATGGTGAAATAGTGTTTCAGGCCAGACGGGAGTTTTTGGAGCTTCAGGCAGATGTATGCTGGGACTGCCTCCAAGCATCAAAGAAGCCCAGAGTTGGAAGAGCAACACGTCTACATATTTTACTTTGCCAGAGATTATCTGGAGTTAACCTACAACCATGCCCCATATCTATTTCTTGTGCTTCCCACAGACCTCAAAATCCCTCAAAATGTTGCGCACTAGACTGGACTTCCATGTTCAGTTGGACTTGTGCATCTGGGAACATTTCCAGCCCAGCAAAGCACTCTGATGACCTCGCTAAAACGAGGTTCACATCTCATACAGGCAGAGCATATGCCCATTTCACTTTAGGTGAGGGGGATCAGACTGATACAGATCGTGCTAAACCATGACCCAGAGCTCCCCACATGGCTGGACAGGAGGGGCTCAACCAAAGCTTTGAGGGAAAACTCTGCTGGAATTCAGGAGCATTTCGTGCTGGAGAGAACTGCTGTATCCAGAGCTGGGGACCTTCAGTACAGCAGAAACCTCTGTCCTTTGTGCATCCTTCCTGGCCAGGGCTCCACACAGAAAAAAAACCCCACTTCCTATTACAAGATTTTGAGCTCAGAGCTCGAGTTTAAGACAACTACAGATGATGCAAAAATGCAACCCCATTTTGGTTTAAAAAGTAAAAAGAGTGAAGCATGACTCTTTTTCTTCCCAATGCTTTGACAACTGGCTCCAAAAACATGACTTCTTCAAATTCAACTGTAGGTTTCCAACTTCTACAAAATGAGTTCTGATCATTTGGTGGAGACTTTTAGATTTATGTAAACCCCTTAAGAATGGGTAATTCCTCCTCGAAGAACCTTCTCACCTGTGATCACAGTGAATGTGGCATACTTTCCCATCTCTGTTGGAAACGATTACCTGTGCATTTTCAGGCACAGCTCCTGCCAGGTCCTGCTGGGCTTCCCTAATTCCATTCATCTCCCCTGGCTCCTAAAAGCCTGTGTAAATCCAGCAAACCTAGTTCTGAGACCACTATTGCAGAGCTGTTAGCATGGGGAAAATCCTACTATGAAGTAAGATGCTGTTTAAAGAATCCATGGATCACATTGAGCGAAGGCTGGAATCACTGTTATAATTAGTAATAAATAATCATAAGGAAGACGGCTAGCACAAGGAAGCGCAGAGCAAGCCGACAGTAAAAACACAGGCACCTGCCATTGAGCTCTGTGATTTTTTTTATTCTACTTCGTGGATTAAAATATGTAATTTGTTTTTCCTAATTTGACGTACATTATATCTTCATTACTGCAATTTAACTCCTGGGTTAAAATCCTGCCCTTCTTACTTACTCTGATTGACTTCAATGATCTGCGGAATTTGACCGCTTCCAATTAGCGCTATCCACTTGGGTTTCTGCTCAGCACTATCACGCACAGTTAATTGTTTGATAAAATGACTGTGTTGGGTGTGTGCACGAGAAACAAGGAGAGAAAAAGTGGCAAGAAAACTTTGCTCTGTGAATAAACACTGTAAAATAAAGCATGCAGCTTTAAGCTTGCAAAAATAAGAAAATGTAATTTGTAGTAAATACATATATATATTTACAAAATTACACCTGGCCTCCTGTGACTGTCAGAGCTGAACGCTATCTCAATTACAGCGCTACAATGTGGCATTTAAAGTGCCTATATATTTGTCTCAAGTAAAAAGGGGAAAGAACTATTGTCTGTGAAGTGTCAAAAGCCTTTTCTTTAACCGCAGAAGGCTTGGACAGACTAAGGAAATATTTCATCTGGAAGCGAAATGCTAAAAACTACCCTTCACATTATTGGAAAACCTATTATCAAATGCTAAAACCTCTTCTTAAATCCGTGACTATACACAGCAACAGAGCAGGCTTGGTTCTAAGTATTTAAACCTTTGTTAAGGAAAAGACAACATAAAAAGGGATGCAATCCACCTGCTAATTAGAAACTTTATTTTCCAAGATACTGCTCATTTGAGCTTTTTAGAACATTTCATTCCCTTTGTACTTTCAGAATGAGACTACATTTTACTCACGGGGAAATGCAGTTGACTTTTACTCCTCTGTCAATCCACTCGGTTCCTAATGTCTGTGTTAATTTGACGACCCCGGCTTTTGAGGCATTGTACGCCAACTGCTTCTGTGGGTGCGGAACTGGAAGAGATTCAGAAATAGAAAAATATTTATTCTCCACAAGTTAATACGTGCGGGGAAGTTGAAGCGCAGTTCCCTACACTGAGATGAACTATTTGCTGTTTTCCGATACTAGGCAGGGAGCAACAAGAATTCAGCCAGCCACACCACAAAACTGTAAATCTGTATTTTGTCACCTCACATTTTTGCCTCAGCAGCTGGGATACTGGCAGAAATGGAGAAAAAAGGAAATAAATAATCTCAAAATGTTCCATATTTGGGCATAGCCAGAAGCAATGTGTTAAACATATATACTCAACTATTTGACTGTTACCAAGAAAGGTAAATAATCATTTATGTGCTAGCACATTTATATTTTATACACATCTGTGTATTTTTATATAAAATATCCATACATTGTAATACTCATATAAAATAAGGCAATATAATATAATATGTATGCATTATAGATTTTATATATCATGCTGTAATATAGATAGTGTCCTGGAACAAATTATTCTCCTTAATTTTTAAATTATCCATGGTCTGAAGCAAACACCTCACATTATCTAATCAGTGTTTGTGTGGATGTGAGCACAGGTGTGTCCCAAAAATTCCGAACACCCACCACTTTCAGAATCGGAGGCTTTTGAAAATGTTTCAGAGATGTCACATGTCAGTCACGGAGGGAAAATGATCGGCTTGCTAATTACAATGTTCAGGCTTGTTAGTGCTGTGTGCTCGGCAGCTCTGCCCCTCCGCGAGCTCTCACGCTTGCAGTGTTCCCAGAAAGCTGCTTAAGGACAAATCCCTGGTGGGTGTAAAGTGCCTTAAACCCACCAGAGTCAACCCCGATCAGTCTGACTGTTGGGATTTACACCTGCGCAGGGTCTCTCCGTGGACTTTTCTCAAATCTGCTTCCCATCATGATCTCGTTCAAGAAATTTGGTGCAAGGCACTGACATTAGGCTGGTCCTAATCTGCGAAGCTTTATGTTGAATTTATGAAGCTGGTGTATCGTTTCCAGACCACCGCCACCATCCGTGGTATCCCAGTATGTCCACAATCTCTTTTGTTGTCTAAAACTACTGCTTTCAATTGTGCCGAATTAAAAGGTGGCAAAAAGGCAGTAACAAATTGAGTTATCCAAGCTCTGAAAGAGTGAAGAGCCCTGCTGCAAATTACTGAGCATGTGGATTATCACCTTAACCCTGAACGTAGATATCTATGAATAGATTTGAGGAACATAAAAGGTTGTGGCAACAACTAATGTTCCTTTTTTCTGCTTATGCTAAATGCTTGCTCAGAATTAGGCTGTTTTAGAATTAGGTTACAAAGACTGTTTCACACCCTGTCCTCTCCGCCAGCGTTCAGCCTGCCCTGATTTTTGTTCTGTGCCAGACTATTCCCATTTCTACCAGCAGAACCCCGTTGCCCTCTGTGTGTCCCTGTCGTCCTGCAGACGCACCGCTCCATGGGGGGCTCTCGAACAGGAGTGGAACCTAATTTCCTGATTAATTGCAGTGCATCGGCTCCAAGTTACGTACAACTTTGGTAGTTAACCTCACAACCTCCTGAAAGCAGCCCTCTGCTAAACTTTCCGAACACGCCTGTCTGTGATAAATCATTCAGCGTTCACTGAGGGGATAGGAGTTTTTGGCACCGTCCCTGCACCTCTTGCACACATGGGGAGAGCAGCAAGTCATTGCCAGTGATCAGAATCAGCTTCCTGACGTGGGGTGCGTGCTCCGTGAGGGTTTGTAAGAGTTTCTCCATGTCAGTGCTTTTGTCTGCGTAGGAATGGACAAGGAAGGTAACCAAGAAGATGGGATATCCCCCTCCTGAGACACTTGGCTCAAGACCCTTGCTGAGCTCTGCACCACCTCCTCCTCCCTTCCCCAAGTCGCCCTTTCGGGTGATCCCTCATAGACCTGCAATCCCCTCTGAACTCATGCGAAACTGGACTAGAGCCTGGGAACGAAGCCGTGCCTCCAGCAGCGTCACAAAGACATCCACGTTTGTAAGGCCTGCCTGAAGGGAGGACACATTCCTGTTTCGCATGGGAAAGGTGGGAGGCAAGCAGATAAAAATGTTGCCCACATCAGCTGTGATACATTTTAAACATCTGACACAATGTTTTTGCTACCTTGTTCTGTGCATAAGGCTTCTAGCCTGACCTTGAAGCAGACGTGTAATGTTAATGAGAGGTGCACACAGAAAGAACAAAGTACTTCCCACTAAAGATATTCGCTGTAAAAATTAGAGCAGGGTTCCACCTGTACAAATGGCAGAGCCGCAGCAGCCTTGTCGCTGCTGCTGAAGCATACGTCTGGAACGCTTCCAGTCAAACACCAGAATCAAAATGCACATATGCAAAATGTATGCAGCCTATCTCCAATTAATTAAAACTGATTCTGAGCAGTGTATCTGGAAAAAATCACAAACAAAAACCTTCCTATCCTGCTAAGAGTCTCCTCATTTTCCTCTATCTCTCAGGAAGGACTCAACCTACAAAAAAATATCCCCTAACTATTTCTAGAAACATTTCATACTATGCCAGTTGGCCAACATACTTAAATAACCAACCAACCAACATATTTATTTAACATTCAGCAGATGGACATGATATGAACATCGTGGTTTTCAGTCGTAGTTTTATAACTACTAGATTTTTTCCATGCCAAGATTAAAACAGGTTCAGAAGGTAAACACATCCCCTCGCCTCTTAACTTCTGGCCTGCCCATGTCCACATGCATTAACTTTCCACGGCATTTAAGCAGAATTTGCAATGCCCCTTCCAGGCTGCTCTCAGAGCTGCACTTCTTGGGGTATGTGAACATTAAAGCTTTGCAATCTTTTTAAATCTACTTTTGTTCAGGAGATTTTGTTACTCTACAAAGCTGGGGCAGAGGGATGGTGCCTGTGCTTAAGCATAAGTAAAACAGCTGGTAAAGACAAAAAAAAAAAAAAAAAAAAAAAAAAAAAAAAAAGAGGTAACAACAATATTATAAATGCATTTTTGAAGAAACATTTAAAGTTACTATGCAATATTACTATGCAATAAACTGAACAGAATGTCACAGAATGTCAAACTGGGCACAGTAAAAATAAATGTTATTCCCAAGGAAAATAAAAAGACTGCATATTTATGTAACATTCAGCAGATGGACACGATATTAATACAGGGGTTTTCAGTTGTACTTTTATAGCTACTAGATTTTCTTGCCGAACTTGGCAACCCAAGGCACCATTTGATTTTTGGATTTGGACAATACTGCAACAGATGTCCAGACCAATAAAATAAATTCCTAAAGGGCTATGCTTAATTTGTGTAATTGATCAATTTTTGTTACATGGGCCTCAGTTCACCAGCATGTAACTGCCTTCCAGATTAGCTCAGCAGTAGGGATTTCATTCCATATGTTACAATGGTTTATTGGTGCTTTTGACGACACTGCTGATTCAGCGGCATCGGTGGTGACACCTGTTGGCAACAACAATGAAATATAACGGCGGGTGCTGTGGCACAAAAGCTTTTGGGTGGCTTGTAAACATCACCAGGGCACTGCTCGCTGCACTAACACACATTCTCCCAAAATTACTGGGGAGTGCACCAGCACCTCTCCCATGCTATCAGTGCATCAGGCTCAGAGGTGACTCTGCCTCTTCTATAAAATGTAATAAGTGCTCTAAAACATAGAGGACAGATAAATGTTGAAAAATGATATCAATAAAAATTCTGTAGTACATTTCCTCTAATACAAAATGTCAGTGATTTACTCCTTCCCAATACAGGTTTAATTGATTCAAATAGCATCGGTAGTAATTAAAATATGGATTCTGAAGCACAACTGTTAGCTCTCATCACTCACCTATTAAACTTGCCATAGATGCTGTGTTAATTATCTTCCCATATCCTTGATTCAGCATAATGCGGCCTGCAGCCTGTGACAGAAATTAAAGGAAAGACCAGTGACCCTTTTTGTGATTGTGCTAATAATGACATGATAATAAATTAGTCTTCACTTTTCAGAAGAGTTTATGTGCTAACACTTTTTTTTAAGCACTTGGTATAAAAATGTGGTATAAAAATGGCTGATGCAGGAAAAATTCCATTGCCATTTTGGACCCTCTTTGCTTTTGACAATATTTTTTTTTAGTCCCCTGATGTTGGGAATTACCCCCTAAAGCTTTCTACTTTTCAGGAAATTTCGAAAAACCACCCTCCAAAAATCAGGCCTGAGTTTGGACAGCCAGTAATCACCAGCTGCTTTTGAAAATACTGACACAAATCTGTAATTATTACGGAGCCATTCTTTCACTAACTCCATGAAAATTAGGATCAATTTTATTGTGATGATTAATAATAATAATGTTATCAAATCTTACTAAACACTAAGAAAATTCTTGCTCATTTGCATAACAAACCTGTACAGCATTTCATACTCACTTGGCAACACAAAAATAATCCTCGTAAATTAATGTTAAAAGTTTTGTCCCATTCCTCTAGCGAAGTATCTTCACTGGCAGAGTTCATATTGATTCCAGCGTTGTTGCATGCAATGTCGACCGTTCCCCATCGAGCTACAATCGTATCAACAATCCTTTGCACATCCTCGGGTTTGCTTACATCTGCTGCAAGGGCAATGCTTTTTATCCCTGCGTTAAAATAAGGGTGATGAAGTCAGTATGGGAATTCAGAGAGAGAAAAAAAAAATCTGTGTTACGATTATTTATTAATTCATATATATATGCATTATATATGTGTATTTTATATGTATGTATTTATTATATATATGCCACCTCAATTCACTGCTCCTCAAACCGTAGCAAACTGTGCATTTGTCTCTGCGATCTAATTTCCTTCAAGTCGCTAACTGGTGCGAGGTTTGCCTGTTGGTAGCTCACACAAAACAGGCGCTGCAGCGGGACGAAGCTTTGATCACTGCACCATCTTCTGTCCAAACGCTCAACTGCAGCTTCCCAGCGTGTGAGCAATTCCAGCGGTTCGCTGGTGCTGGGGACCATAAAGAACACCGCCGGCAGCAGCTACCGAGCAAGATAAAGCGCAGGATTCCTCCGTTTGCTCAAATGCAGATATTTTTAATGCCAGCCTTCCAGGTGCTACAGGAAGCAAACCAATTTGTCCAAAAATTTCTCTCTGGACAGTGTGGAGCTTCAGACAAAACCAATCCACTTTTAGGTGAGAGCTATCTCGGGTTCACGGGTGTGGTGGTCATGGTGCCAAGCCTCATTTGCTTCAAATCACACTGTCACAACAACAGAGACATTCAAAAGTGAAAAGATTTACTGGATCTGAAGTGTGCAGAAGTTGTGCCTTCTTTTCCTAGAAAAAAAAAATCCCAGTGTTGGCTATTGCTCCAGCATTGATTTGTAATTAGCTTCATTTAATTTAATATCAAAATCAGCTTTGAATATCCTTTGTTAAGCTGCTACAGTGAGGTCGTTACAGGTCACTGGATGAGGGAAAGGTTGTGTGTTATAAGCAGATTTCCCTAGCAAGCAAGAGGAAAAAGGTGATTCCTGCAGCGAGGAAGGTCTGGTTCGTTGTGTGCAGTGCTGACCGTCCATGGACATGTGTGACCATTTGATCGATACCATACCCATTCTTCAGCACCCAAGCTGTATCTAACCTCCCTGGAGATACTTCAGACCTTGTAAGCATGCTCAGAAACGTTTCCAGAGGACTGCAGACACTGCTGCACCGTCCAGTTGCACATGTAGGGAGCTGAGATCCCTCCTCAAAACTACCTTACACCTTTCCTATAAGAATAGAAGACTCTCCCAACTAAAATCTTGAAATGGAGGCAAAACAATAAAAGCCCAGCAATGATCTGCCCCAGCTTTTCACAGATGAGAAAAGGGCAGGCCTACAGCGCAGACACCCACAGAAGAATGCAATATTCTGCCACAAAAAAAGACCCCTTATTTTATCACAAGTTTTGTGATAAATATGCTGGAAGAATAAGAATAGCCGGACAGCCCCTCTTGCTCCTCCTAATTCTTATTGAGACATGCAACACACAGGAAGATGTTGCCATCTTTCTTAGTTGGCCTACAGAAAAAAATGGGTGAAACTGTGTAACTAATGGTAACAGAAGGAGGTTATTCACCTGCCCTCCAACTCTCACCCCATTTACAGCTTCATCCTATACGACAGTTCATAAAAACAAGACAAAAGGTGCCACGAGCGACTAGAGAAGAAGGCACGCTCACTTCAAACCAGAGTCCCACACTTGACCTTCATCAATTCAGCTGATATCTCTGCACTCTGAGAGAGGGAAATAAACTGTATCTTTCTACCCATTGTCCTCTCAAACTATCTATTAAAACAAATAAACAAATAAACTATGGTAAAATAGCTTAAGATCTGTAGCATCAATCAGAAGACCCTGCTGCTACACACATGACGGTACCAAGGCGCTTTTACACTCTTCAGTTTGGTTTTGAGATGCTAGTGGAGGCAGTTTTACGATGAAAAGAACAGGAGAGGAGCCCCAAGATGCCGAATGTGCCCGAGCTGCCCTTCTGCAGGGGACGTGCACGTGGCCCCTTTGCCATGGGTCTCTGTCTCTGGACTCTCTGTATAAATGGAAGTAATACAATTGCAGACAGACAGGAAGATCAGAAGTGACATAGTGGGGAAGGCATTTGCATAGTTTACAGTGAAAATGCACATTTTAAAAATCCCATCAGACTAATTCTTCCCTTAAGGTAGAGGCAGTTCGGTTGTTCCCCCTGAAAACAGAGGAATATGTAGTGGAAGGCAGCCCTTAGGAGTTTTTGGTTATGTTTCATCATTTTTGGTTCTTCTGTCAGGATCCATTAGCAACTGTTGAATAAGGTATTCGCTCAGGAGGTAAAAACACAGACCCCTGTAGCCAAGGGAGATACACCCGAGATGTCTAACAAAGCTAGAGCTGAGATCACAGAGTTTCTGATGTTTAAAACCCATCATAAAATGATGGCGCCATCCCAGAAGACAGCAAAGGGCTCCTTGGTGTAAGAAGCAAAGTGGGTTTAAGAAAGCTGAGTAGAATGTTTTGAAGAAGTATCGGTATGGGAATGACTTGGGGCACTGTGTTTCTAACTTTGAGTAAGAGATGCACAACCAAAGAGTGGAAAAAAATAACAGCTCCTTTGTGTCTATTATAGCAGGAAAAATATGTATTAGTACTACAAGGATTGCTTTAATTTACACACGTGAATATTGTGAGAGTAAAGCTAGCTGAACCTCTTTGTCAAAGTTTATTTCCAGCAGAGTACATTACCTCTTTGAAGCCAAAATGTTTCAGGGAAACATACTGATTTCAACAGAAGTTTTCAAGGAAAAGCTTCTGAGGTCCAGGCTAGACTCTCCAGTTACCTCTGGGGAGAAAGAGATTGAAAATCTGACCTTTCCAGATCCTTTCTGAAAATGGGCATTTGGATATAATTCCCTTTCACAAAAGCATTACAAAGTTTGAGTTTTGTTCCAACAAGGAATAACAATAAATTTGAAGCCTCAAAAACCATCATGAGATGGAACAGATGTGCCCTGACCAGCTGCACTGGTCAAGTTGACAGGGAATATATGACCTCAAAAGATAAAGATGTTTAAAGACCAAGAAGCGAGATTTTCTTTACTTTAGACAGCAATAACATTTGCAATGCCTCGTGACCCCTCCAACTGTATTGTGAAAGTCCCCACCACCACCACCTTCTCTGGGCTTGAAACCCACCCGCAAAGGAGCAGAGGTAGGACAGCTGTTGAAGGATGGATGATCAAACTCCGACTGAAATTGCCCCGGAGAAAAGTTCATTTTCAAAAGCACCAGTGGCATCCAAAGTCTTATGGCTCTATCAACTATCCTATTTCTTTCTGAATAGCTCTACTTGATATGCAGGATCTAACAGTAAAAAAATATCCAAAAGGCAAGCTAACTTGTAGGGCACAGCTATTGTGTGCCAAGACCACATGGCTTCAGAGCATAAGAAAATGAAAAGCTTCAGGGAAGGAGGGACTGGGTGACTTAAGAATTTGTAATAGGAGCTGGGGACTCTGTTCTGTGCTGTTATTAGGGATCAGACTGGCAATCAAATCTTTAACCATTGCACAGATGCTCAGCATAAAGTGTCCTATGCTTACTAAAGCTGTCATTGTACAGTCCGGTACCTCCTGTTTAAAATGTTCTCTGTATCAAAACCAGAAACAAACCACTCCTTACCCCTTCCTCAGGAAGCTGATAGATGCAAGATAATGGGTAAACGAATACATCAGCAGGGGCTTGTTTCGCTGGAGAATACGGTTTCCAATGGTGCATACGCTTTTCATGAATATGTTTCTGTTCAGTAAGAAAAGTTTTATGCTTGCTAAGGCAGAGTGGAAACTCCAGGTTTCAATGGGCAGATCATCCAGTGGGGATCAGTCCCTTTCTGAAACCAGAGTGGATGCAAATTCTGGTGTCTGCATCCAGATGGGACTGTGAAAATTTCCTCGGCAAAGCTCCATCTTTAAAGGCAATGAAGCACTGAACTTTGAAGAAGGCTTGGTTGTAATCTCACAAAAGGAATTATAAAATGAGTAACACTTCCTCTCTTTTCTCATTAAAATTATATTTCCAGTTTTCTTTTTCCCCTTTACAATTGCAGTTTAGCATGACTCTAGGGGGAAATTCAATTTTATGTTACATTTCGTGTTTTTACTGCTAAAATAGAAGTGACTTGGAGAGGATTTTACCTCTTCTTTGGGATTTTAGTTATTATGTCTACTAGTATTTTGTTCCTGTATCTGACCTCATATGCATGCTAGCAAGGACTGTAAGATGGAGGTTTTCAACAGTGACTGCCTCAGCCTGGGGGCAGTGCCGTGCTTACCTTTGAGGCGGAGCTCGGATGCCACTGCTTCTGCCTTCGCAAGGACCAGGTCCACCACAGCTACTTTAGCACCAGCTTCCCCCAGCGCATGAGCAAAGGCCCTCCCAATTCCCTGCCCGCCGCCGGTGACGTAGGCCACCTTGTCATCCAAACGCAGCCGGTCGAGGATGCGGCGCCCGTTGTAACCCCAGAAGACGTCGTCCCTCACCGCTTCTTTCTAAAACAAAAAACGGATACCCATGGCACAATCAAGTGCAAAGGCTCAGTAGCAGAATAGTTATGATAGTCTCTGCCTGTGAGGATGAGGAGGGAGCATGCACAGGGATCCATGTCTTCTTGACCCATCATTTAAGGCAAAGACACCACTAATTAAAGCCAAAAAGCATCGTTATCCCCACTGATATGAGTCTAAGTGGGAGCACTACAGTGCCAGGCAATGGAGCAGAAGGGCTTGGGGAGATGCACCGACCACTCCATGCACATGAGATTAGGGTGCAGTCCTTCCCGGCCCGACTTCCCATGGGGGATGGGCCAGGTGTGACCTCTCAGAAGTGGACTGATTAATTCCTCCATCTATTTCACCCCCCGGGACCAAATCCTGCCCTCAGATTCAGCTGGCTCCAGTAAGAAGGAGGCTAGGAACAAGTTTCCAAAGGCAGGATTTGGCTCAAGTGGAGCGCAGTCAAAATATCTTCACAAAGCTGGTGCACAAATAAAGATATCAGCCAATAACTTAAACCAAGCTGTCATCTGATCAGCTGCCATACATCATTTCCCCCTGACTGGAATCAAAATGGAAAATACAAGATGTTTAAAATACTGGTTTTGAAATGCCAGGAATTACCAGTGGATATAGCTTTGGGAGGACTCAAACTGCAAAACAATTGAGACGTTTGGGGCTGGATTTACAGAATTGGACTATTAAGATTCCAGATGGGAATTTCATTATAGCTGGATGATGCCCACAACATAAAATGGAGCTCCTATAGAAAAGATAAAATCACCACCTTTTCCACAGGACAGGCTAAATCCAAGGCCATGACAATGGAGCATAGGAGGACATCACATGGACAAAAATAATTTCAGAAATACCACACTGGCTTGTTGCAGCTGAGCTTTAATGTAGCCCCACACTAGTGAGACTAACATATGTCCAGTCCTAAGCTGTTAAGCCCATGCTGCATGACACCAGCAGGCTCACCACACAGTCCCTGGAAATGGTCTTATCACTGTCCTCAGCAAAGTCAAAATTTTCCCCAAAATGTTCACCAAGAGAAAATACAGACCTTTGATTCAATCACTGCATCTGGAGGTACAGGGCTCCTTCGGATGATGCTCAGCCCGCTTTGCACAGGTAAAATTATCTGCAAACATAATGCATAAAGAGCTCTCAGCTCCTTTGTATTTCTTCCAAATTCCCCTGCTGTTAAGGAGAGTCCTTCCTTCCTTCCTTAGGCCAGGATAGTTTCTCCTACTCCTATTCTTCAGCTGAAATTCCTTCCAACCCAAATATGTCAGGCATCTATATTTGCTCACATTCTTTTTCCAAACTCCTGGCTTCCACAAATGCCAGGAAAAAATGCAATTTTGTCTCTCCGTTTCCTAAATCAGTGTCAGCTGCTGAGGTTTCTGGGTTTCCACTGCCTGCCTAATGCTGTCATTAAGACATTCCAGTCTCATTATTGGAGCTTAGCAAACCATAACTCTTCCTCAGCATTTGTTGGAATATATTTCCTGTACCCATAGGTGAATTTCAGTAGGTTTTGTCACCTGCCACACTTCACTGAAAAATGCACTCGGTGCTGGAGGTTGAACACCAGTATTAAACCATTAAAAACTAGGTATGGAAACAGCATGCTATTTCCATGCTTTAAGTGGTTGACAGCAATATCACAGCAACTTCCCATGCCTGAAGTCTTTCCCTCTTCTGCAAATAAAAGTTGGTGCTTTTGGTATCGACAGTTGCGCTGGTGATAGAATAAATGGGGAATCACAGGGGGCACCTCTAGTGACTGTCTGACCTGCAGATAGACAAGGACCTTGAGCCTATGAGGCACAAATTCCAAACCTTGTATCATGGGGACAGCGGGATGAGGCTCCAGGGAAGGTGGTGGCAGCTGCCAATACCGCTGTGACATGAGAGCAAGCTTTGCAGGCTGGTGCTACTGCCCTGGGGTAGCATCAGTGACAACTGCTTTTAAAGCCCTAATTGTCTAATTTCATATCAAAAAACACAGCATATTGTCTAGGCATCCTGGTACAAGATTTTTCCTCCTGCTGGAGCAGGACTTTGCTGACTTCTGTTGTGCTGGCGACGCCCTACAGCCTCTGGAGGCTGTAAAGCAGAGCAGCAGTGCCTCGATTGTGCTGCAGAGCTGACTATTCACTCCTAAGTGTTCCAATTTTATCTTGCCTTTAATGCTGGAGATGATGTAGACAGAGAGTAGGGACCTTTACTGAATATAGAAACTCAAGTAAGGTGAATTATAATAAAACTTGGGTTCATTTTAGGTCCCTTGGATAATGGCACCAACAAAAGGAACATTTTGAAGAGTACTTTGCAAAAGCCGTAGATACAGTACCGCAGGCACCTCCACCAATTGCATCGCACCAACCTGCTCCACACGAGGATCTGAATTAATCACCGCATTTAATTTTCTGACAGCTAGTACATTTTCCTCTGATATGTTCTCCAGGTAGACTTGTCCTTTCATGAGTGTATTCTCTACACAGATCACTCCATCCATTCTCAGCAAGTGGTTATCCATGACAAAGCTGTAGTAGTTAACAGCGTTCCTTTGATCAGCATCAATAAAGACTATATCAAAGTGCTCATCCTCAGCATGTAATGCCTGGAAAAAATGATGTTGGACAAAACACTATTTATTTACCTGCAGTTTGACTGGCAAGTTTCAATTTTCCAGTTAAATGTCGTTTATATAAAAATTCAAATAAGAAGAACCCTGATTTGTTTGTTTGTTTGTTTTTGAAGGAACTTTGCTAGAATTGCTCCTGGAAATCTTGGGAGTTCTCCATGTTTCAGAAATAATTCTTCAGCAACCCTGGTGCCCAGACCTGTGAACCTCTCAAAGACAATCAGGATACAAAAGAGGATTGCTCATCCCAGCCTGCGGTGTTGACAGTCACCACAGAAACACCTGCACACCCAGAGTCAAAGGGGACTGAGCCACAGGGTAAGGGAGAGGACGCACATCAAAACCTGCGGCAGCTGAACGGCTGCAATAAGCTCTCTCTTCTCAAAAGAGTGACTATCAACAAACCGAAGAGTGCCAATTGTAACAGTCTTTGGGAAAAAGAAGCATCAGCCTGATCCTGGGAATTGCAGACTAGCAAGTCCCACTTCAATAGCAGGCGAATGGTTGAAATCCCAATTAATAATAGAATTATAAAGCACATAAAAGAACAGGTCATGATAGAGATAAAGCAGCAGAGCTCCTGTGAAGGAAAATGATGTTTCTTTAATCTAACAAAAAAATGCTTTGGATGGCTCAGCAACAGAGGATAAAAGAGAACTGGCTTCTATCATCTAATTGGATTTTCAGAAATGTGGCACACCTTCCCTCCAAGCAGGCTGCTGATGATAATGTATAGAAGTGTTGATGGATGACCAGATGGGAGCCTTTACAGCCTTCTCCTGTGGCAGTTAATGCACTCGCTGCCCAAGAGGCTGCGATGGAATATTTCAGATTCCATCTGGGACCATTTAACTGCATCTGTGTGCGTTGCAATGAAACAAGGGCTCATCCACCTATCTCAGGCAAGCACAAATTCTTTCAAGTCCCGGCATTTCAAATGAAAAGAGAAACAATTGTGTTTTCCAGGACTCACTGTTTCTACCACAACTTTTAACAGCACTTCTTGCGTCCAGATTTCTCTTTTGTGTTTGGAGACATTGTGCACAATGAGTGATGAGCAGTCCCCTGAGATGCATGAGAGAAAGCATCAATAACAAATGGCAACAGAATATATGAAAAACTAATTTGTTTTCAGGAGTGAGGTTGATGGCTCCCAAACAGATTTCAGGAGCCTTTCTGAAGCAGAGAGCACGTCATTCAGATGAGGAAATAGCAGGAAGTGGATCATTGAAGCTCTGAATTATTCTATTGTGCAAACTGGTGTCATTCTGGGCTTGTTAGTAGTTAAGAAATTAAGCCTGCCTGAGAGCGTGGATAGAAACACTTAACTGCAGATGCTTGACAGCACAGAGACTCTGCCCAAAGCATTCATAAGTCCAGTTTAGGACAATTTTTGATGCAACAGTATAATGAAAGAAGACCTGAAGGCCAAATATGTGCTGGTTTATAACAAGTGTAGAAAAACAGGGACACTAGATTTCCTGGGATTCATCTTTTCCTCTCATGACCAGCAATAAAATTTTGCCCCGTTTCCCTCTTGGGCTGTACAAGGGGAAAGCGGCAGGAACATTTTTGCTGCTGGGGAAGAACACCTTACACCAAGCTGCAACTCAGCCAGTCTGCCCAGTGTCACTGCCTCAGGAAGGGTCAGAGGATGAAAGCTGGGAGGAGGAGTCTGTCGGGAAGAGAGATTACAGGTCTCGTTCTCCAGAGAGAAGAGACAAAGCCGAATTCAACTAATTATCATGACTTATTGCTACTTTCTGACTTGTAACCTTCCTGGGTGGAGGAGGTGGGGGACACATACTCAGAAGCAGATGTGGCCATCTCTGAACATATGCTACTACTGCTCTGTGGTATGGCTCCCTAATGAAAAAGCATCTCTCTTGTATGCATTGACTTCATTAGGTCCATATGGAGTTGTGCAGTCCTTTGGGTACTAGTTGGACTTCTCGCTTCAGCCCTCTTCCTGTACTATCTACCACCTTCTCCCCTTCTTATCTACCTTCTGATGCAGACAAATCACCTTTCCACTCCACAGCTGTCAGCCCAGGAGGGCCCCTGTTCTCTGTATGCACCCAGCACAAGCCTGTGCTGTCCTTGCACTGCATGTGTGTGCCAGGGCACTATTTAGAAGGCTTTTCTCTTCAGCCAGTGCATCAAGTCCTGAACAGACAGCCTCAAAGTTCACTTGTCACCTTTTTGACTCAAGCCCTTGGAAATTTCCTACCTTATTTACTTTCCTTGCGTTTTGCAGAGCTTCACAAGACACTGATAGGTGCCGTGACAATATGGGGTGGGCTTTAGCTGCCTGAGTGTGGGCAAATAGGTCCATTTTATCTACCCTAAGGTATACAGCATGGCCTACACACACAGCTCCATAGATCCTGTTTCCTATCCCCCAAGGGTAGCTGAAGCAGAACTAGACACCTCTAAGGAAATGCCCAAATCACTCCCTTGGAGCTCACAGTGGGACACTGCCATCATTTGAGCTCCTTGTTTCTGCAGGAAGCATGCCCCATTGCCTGCACCCTCTGCTGCACCAAGAGAGAGAAAAAGAAAACAGCTTTCACAATAGCTCCAACAGCAGAACTCCAAGCTGGAAATAGCAGCATGGTGATGCAGAGAGCAGGAGTGCTCACTGCTGGCCCTCTTGGAGTGGATGAGGGGGTAAGAAAAGGGTTCACCACCCTTTTCTTCCCTGTGGGACTGAGCAGATCATGCCTGGCCCTACCTGGGACCTCACAGCACCTTAGAGATCTCTTTGTCCCTTGCTAGGAGAGGGGCTGAGCCCAAACGCCTCCAACTGTGATGAAAACTGAGATCCAGAAGGAAATAATCTGCCTGCAAAATATCCTGCTGAAACTAATTTCCTGAATGTTTACAGTGCAATCCCTGATCCTTGCCACAGAAGCATCATAGATTGTAACAGATGGCAACAAGAAGTGTCTTAATTCAGAGTAAACTTGGCTAAAATTAATGCTTTTGCTTATAGTGAGTCACTAACTTCCTTTTGGATTAAAAAAGTAAAAAAAAAAAAAAAAAAAAAAAAAAAAAAACCTGATAGCACTGCATTGCACAGAGGAGATGCACCAAAAGCAAGCATGAGAAGGGCACAGCAACACTGTTGACAGTTACAGCAAAAGATCAGAGAGAGAATATCCTGAATAAAAACATGAATGAATCTTCTGCCAGAGCTGAAAGAAAACCTGATCGCAGTCCTGATCAGAGACAACACTCTCTCTCATAAGGCACAGACAAACTCAATCAGACAAAAACACTGTCCAGTTCCTTTGAAATGGATCATACAGTCAGCATATTTGTAATAAAGATGTACTCAAAACTTATTACCTTCCCTATGCCTTGTTCTTGACCTAAATGTAATAGCAATCCATCCTCAGAGTATACAGGATACATGAAAAAGTACAGCTTCCTTTTAAAACACCATTAGAATATTTTACTGTGTGTGGACATACACTCTTGTTACTCCTAAACGCTATTCTATTGAGTACAGTTTATATTCACCGGCAAAGCTAAATCTCTAGGGAAGCTAGAGAGGGAATGCAATTTCTAGTAATAACAGCTCACAACAGTGAATACTATCCACTTATCCCCACAATTTCCAGCTATTTTGGACTCCTTTCTGAATTAACCTTTCATATCAAAAGGAGCAATTCTGCACACTAGAGACTCCGACACAATTTCATGCATAATTTATTCACTCAGTTCAACATTAAACGCAGAGTCCTTGACTTTGTCAAGGTGGATTCTGTTGGCAGACTTCACAAGCAGCAAAACAGGAGAAATGAGATCTGCAGCTCAACCTCTTCACCTATTCTGCCTGGTAAAAGGAGAGAAGAAAGAAAAAAGAAACCCCTGGCATGCTTACACAATGCCCTGCAATCAGCAGAATCTGCTGCAAACACAGTGTTATTTTTTGTGTTGTGTTTTTTATTCTAAAATGGAAGGATCAAAATCACAGATGGAAATAATTTCCTGGTAGTTTGCATTCCCTGTGGACTTAATCCTGCATCCATTGTTCCTCCGAAGTCTAATGGGAATTAAAGGAAGCTCTTTGTGCAGGATCAGGCCTCTTGCTAACAGCTGATGCAGAGCAAGGCAAGTTACCCAGGCACAGCAAAACGGACTTTGAGATTTGAGGAGCTTGTTGGGAAAAAATTTTAAACACTGTGGCTCAGCACATGTTCAGAAGGCTGCTAATGCCCACTGAAAGCACTCGAGTCTGGGCCCAACGAGAGTCATCCCTCTCTCCATATTTAAAAAGATTATGCCAAAATTGCAGAGGAGCTGTAAGAGGCTTCAGAAACCATGGTCAAGGTGCTGCTGTGGGTTGGTTGCACTGCTCTCCTCCAACTCACAGCCCTGGTGATCCACAGAGGGACACAGAAGAGCCAGAGCCACACGACTGCTGCAACACCCCACTGGCTGAGGTGCATGGGCACAGAGGTGCCGCATCCTTGCAGCAACCCCTGCGACATTTGGCAGCTTTCCTCGCACAGAGCATCAGCAGCAGGTGCGGGTGCAGCACAGACACATTTGCAGAATGCAGATGGCACTCACCACCTGAGGGTGGGATGTAACTCCCAGGTGGGCGAGTTTACACCTGATGTGTGAGTATCTCAGCATCTTCTGGCAGTCTGTGCTTTCTGAAGTACAGCAGCATGCGGTAGAAAAGGATTGTCCTTACCGGAAATGTTATTTATATATCATGTAACATTTTTGGGCTTTAAAACTACCAGTGTGGCAAGGCAAATACTTTTCTCCCAGGAGCTTGCACGGCTGTAAGGATTTGAGGAGAAGCAGATAAGCAGAAATGCTGCCTTATGGCACCCGGCTTGGAAGAAAATTCAGCCAGTCACCACAGCAAGAAAGCTTCCAAGCACAAGTGGAGGCTCACCATCTGCCCTCTAGCTTCTCTAGAGGGACAGGAATGAAAGCAGGGCTGCAGACACCATAGATAACAAAAATAACACTTGCCAGATCTTCTTCCAGATCTTCTGAATCTCAACATGCTTTTCAGCAGCTTTACCAATTTCTGCCCTAGACCAGCCTCTCCCACCTAAGCTGATCTTCTCCAGGGAGGGAACAGCAGTGCGCTGTTCATAGCCTGACCTTCTTCCATGTGTTCCCACAAGGCTGGCCCTGCTCCAGCTCGGCAAACCCCAATGAACCCAGCACGTCGAGGCATCAGAGAGGCCACCAAATGTGTCCCTTCTTATTCACAGTCATTGTGGCCAGAGACCCGAGGCCGAGTCCTGATCGTCCTCATGTCAATAACAGAATGTCTGCCAAATCGAGCAACATACGTTCAGAGACCAGTCCAGAAATCCTGCCAAAGAGAGACATCCTGAGTGCAAGGATCTCGTCTGCCAAACACAAGCATCTCCAGGCTCTGGGATCTACTGGAAGCCCTGAGTACCTGCAGAACTGGGGTCAGGATGTGCCTTTGCTTTGCAATCGGAGGCTATAAAATCAATTGCAACATTCTGTGTTAAGGATTTAATTTTCATGTCTTTGCTCCCTTCTTTAATCTCTACACAGCATGTACTCTGCCTGCCTCTAGATATTTTAATTCAGTCACAGTAAGTCAGTTGCACAGAATGGGCACTAGAGAGCAACAGCAATTCAATTAATTTCACACTCACTGCAGGGAGCTGGGATTTTAAATGCCGCACATTGCAGGTGATCTGTAACGTTTCGTTTATTCATATACTTGGCAAAGCTCTTTGTTTCTTTCTTATCAGACTTGGAGGTCATGAAAGCCAGAGGTTAGAGAGCTCCTGGCCCTTTCATTTTTGAAACAAATATGGTACCTGTTAATGCAAATGGAGTTACAATCAAGCTCACACTGGCACTTCCAGATTGAAGATGGAATCTGATCAAATTGCTTTGCATTAATAATAGAAAGACCATGTATTCAATGAACCTGGCATGGGCACCTCCTGTTATCGCTCCGGACCTGCAGCAATGTCGTGAAGATCCATAAACTGGAATTAAATGTGAAACTCCTCCAGCTGCTGGCAGCCATGAGTTTCTCTTGTTCTCGGGACAAAGTTACGAGCCAGAACGAAACTAAATTATCTAATGTGTCTGCAGGTCTGAAGCTTAGCACATTGCTCTGGAAGTGAAAAACCCAGGGTCTAATTCCCCATGGTGTTATCAGTGGGGGAAAATAGCGACAGGCTGTGGCTGAATTAAGGACATCTGAGGAGTTCCCAATTCCTGTGAACACTGGGAGCACACCGTGCTTCGCAGGGACAGCCCCAGCAGAGCACAGGTACACTCAGCCAGCTTGTTATGAGTGGGATTGGTTGGAATGATTTTCCAGTTGATTGGAAGACCCTGATCCAAAGACCACCCAAGTCAAGTAAAACTCTGCCATTGAAGACTATCAAACTAAATTTAGAGCTGATGATTCCTCTGATCAAAAATCTTTGGTATTTTAGTTAAGAAGGAAAACAACTATCTTGTGTGCCAGAGCTGTCCCATCATACATTATCACGAATAAGAAATAACTCCTGTGCAAGGTTGTGTTCACATATTAGTGAGTTAATTAGGGTCACCATTCAGCACCTTGTGGGAGGAAATAGGACAGACTGAACCTACCCAAACCTCCTTAATCTGCTCTGAACAAGAGCTCCCAAACTCCCCTTGCAGGGGACTTTACCTCCAAAGTGTCCGCTATCTGTCCCACTCGCATGCTTATCTTTTTACCATCTGAAGAATAATCAAATGCTTCTTGGCTGTTCACTCCGAGATACGGCACTTCTGCACATGCAAAGATTCTGCCATCATCTGGCAATTCTTCTGCAATAGCAAGGATGTTGCAACCTTTAAGCTTGCCAATTAATAAAATCTTCCTGGCTCTGATCATATGAACAAACATCCTGAAAATTTGGCCTGTTGAAAGACAAGAATGAAAATTTAAAAATAAAACCATAAGAAAGACTGTTCTTTGTTCACGATGAAAATTAGATGTACTTTTTTAAGCGATCATTAAAATAAAATCACATCTTAAAACACTTTCAGATAAGGGTTTAACAACAGAATTGCTCAAAATTTTATCTAAAATGCAGCAAAAAGACAACAGAATAGAGGGGCAGGTTTGAAATGTAGAACCTTTATCATCAATGCTGCTATTGTTCAAGTGCTTGTTAAATAGTGCTTGAAATATTGCATATTTTAACATTCCCCCCATATGAAAATGGCTTTAAGATGTCTCCATATTCTTTCTGGAACCTGGTTAAAAAAAATCACTACATTACCTTGCATTTGCTCTTAGAGTCATTATCCCTAGACAGCACCATCATTTAAGAAATTTATCATCAGTGGTGTCCTTCGAACAATGTATTAGTGTAATACATTATAAGAGTACTTCACTGCGATGATATATTACTCAAAAGATGGGAACATCTGGGAAGAATGAATCTAGGAATAGATTTAGTGTAATAAGCTTTATATGGGAATCCAAGCCTGAGTACTGCTTCTTGAAAAAGGGAGCTGAATGGCCACAGACCATCCCCACGACTAAAGCACATAACCCCCTACCAGCCACCACCAAAACAAAACCGACAATTTTCCCCTATCTGCAACGAGGACAATGACCTCTTTGGTGCTCTGTAAGGGCTAGGGCCAGTATCGCGAATTAGAGGCAGAGAGCAGTACAAGTGTATACGTGAGCATACATGCATGCGCACAAGGGCATAGGATGGGGAAGGACAAAATTAATCCAAAAGGAACATTGTCACCTGCAGGAGGAACCTCTCTCTCTTCTTAAGTAATTTCCCAGGTTTTCTGAGCATTTCCATGGCATTCATCCTATCCCCACTCAAAGATTAGAGTATGATGACCTTCCTTTGCACCAATCAGGAGCAATTTTATCATTTTAGTTGACCAACTTGCCATTCAAATAGCCAGAAGTGTCCTCTTGCTGTGGCTTTGCTCTGGCTTCGGTTCCTCCAGCATCCCCTGAGCCATGGTCAGGTGACACTTTTCTGGAAAAAGAAAGACATTTCAACTGTACGATGGCAATCAAAATCTGAATATCTCATGGGAAGAAAAAAAAAAAAAAAGGCAACAAAGAGAAAACTCCTGGAAAAAGTGCCTGTGTGCATGAGCATGAAAAATCAGTGCAGAGGCATCACATAGAGAACTGAATTACAATCCTGCCAGACCCTGGCTCCACAACAAGCAAAAGTAGCCTGGCCATGGCTCCCAGCCTGCCTCTGTGCTGGCAGGTGCACCAGCCACAGGGCTTGGGATGACGGGGCTGTGGGGCCAAGGGAGAGCATTCCCCATGGTTGAAACCCAAATCTTTCCCATTTTCAGCTGGTACCAAGCAGATGTCTATTTGCTGTTTTGGAGTAAACGTCTCCAATTTCCCTGGCCAGTTTTTGTCTGGAGCTGTGCTTTTGTTTGTTTGTTTGTTTCCCAACTGAAAAAAAAAAAAAAAAAAGGTTTCATTACAGAATGGGGCTAGAGATGTAAAATCTTAAATTTTCTGTAAGACAGAAGAAAGACCTTTTTCTCACAAACTGCTGAGAAAACAGGGTACCTCCAGACACTGTCTGACAGAACTCAAGCCTGAGAGAAGTCTGGATGAAGTGAGACGCTACCTATTATGGAGGAAATAAACAGATGACTGGAAGTAGTCCATAGCCTCCAGACAGGTTTGATCACCGTATGTGAGAACAGCAACCACCAGAAATGGCAGGTGATACTTCTGCAGGCCAGAATTTAGAGTCATTTGAGGTTTTTTTTCCTCCTTCTTCTCCTCCCACCACTCACCAGTAAAATGAGAAAGAATTCATAACCCGTGTCAGCCACACTCAGATAATCCGAGACTTAAAGAGTAGAACATTTCATGTAACCTCTTTTCTGCCCCTCACAAATGCTTTAACAACTTTAATAAGATAATGTATAGCTATTATCATACGGCAAGTGTAAGTCAAACAACTATCAGCTATTATTTCAGCAAGAGAATGAACACTCGGCGTTCCCATAATCCACAGCCTGGAACAGTTTACACATTGTCAATTTGAGGCAGAACTGGCTTTTTGCACATATCAGAATGTACACTGATAAATGGGAATGGTTTAGCAGACCCCACATGGCTGAGTAATATACTGCAGCAAAAAAAAAAAAAAAAAAAAAAAAAAAAAAGAATAATGAGGATATATATCAGTTGGACTTCTGAATTAATGATACTTTAAATTAGTTTAATTAATTAGTTTAGTTACCGAGTTATTTAGTTAGCAGATTAATTAATTAATGTTTGTTGAGCGCTTGGAGATAAAGGCTGCATCTACAGGCTGTTACTGTAGGGTGGATGCAGAGGTCCTGATGCAGGTTTTCTTCATTCTGTTTTAATCCCAGCCCCAGTCTGATCCAGGGGTTCATTCTCTGAGGTTTTCAGCCAGCCCTTTGTTGAGGTGGACTTGTTTATTTTTCCGAGAACGTGGTACAGCACAGACATTGCCATAGTTAGCAGTCAGCTGGTAAAATACCCTACAAAATTCAGAGCTAGACTTTTTCTCCTCGCCTTCTCTCCTCAGGGCCACTCAGACACACGTGACAATGCAAGTGCCACTGTATATTTGCATGCAGGCAACTCTTCTTCCTTCCTCTGTCCTCCACATTTATGTCACATTTTGAACAGACAATCTAAGAACATATTCATACAACCTGAGGAGAAAGGTACAAGGCTACAGAAGGGGATCCCTACCTCTTTGAAGTTGCCATTGCATCCAGGTAAGGGTCCAGTCCGAGGGCAACATCGAGGGCTTTCTGTAAGTAATTCTTGAGCTCTTCAGGAACACGAGAGTCATTGAGAGCTATTTCTTGGGCTTTAAGAAGGTTCGCTGCTATGAGTCCCACTGGGGTTTCTGAAATGGAAAATGAAAGAAAGAACAATGGTTTCATAACTGTTCAAATCAGTAGAAATTTAGACCAAAAATAAGTGTTTTTTTTTTCATAAAAAGTACAGGTTTTTGAATGAATATGAAAATAATCATGAAAACTTTTCCAAACTGAAAAAAAAAAAAAAAAAAAAGAAATCATACTTCTAATTCACTTTTCTCTGTCTCCTGCAGAGCAACATGTGGTTCAGAAAAATTCCCCTCTCCTCCAGTGTAAAAGCCCGTGCTGGGTTATGAAAACACCAGTGAGAGCAGGTTCAAGACACGAGACGAGCAGCTTGTGAGGACACTTGGGGTGGAGCAGATTGCCCCCGGCAAGATTTTATTCCCATTGACAGAAAAGCTGCCGAAAATTCAGTGATGCAGGCCGGAGTCACAGTCAAGGACACGTGTCTTCTGGAGGACTGGCCCAGACCAGCCCAGCAGCTGGGGAGCAGAGCCCTGTCCATGACACGTGCCTCTGACTTCTCTCTTCTCCTTTTCTTTCCTATCTACTCAAAATGCCACCTTGGATGCACTCATCAGGCACTGGATCTTCCAGCCTTGGTGACAACCTGGTGTTAAGTTCTAGCCAAGTGGTAGAAGTGGTAGGAGGACAGAAGGGTGTCTTTGTGTCTTTTTTTTTTTTTTTTTTTTTTTTAAATCTTGTCTGACTAAATATTTCAAGGGATACATGGAGCAACTCCATGTCCTCAGCCTGAGACATGAGGAGTGTCAGGTCTATGGGAACAGTGAAAGGTCTCAACCTCCTAAAGGTCTGCTTTGTATCTCAGCTTTCTGTAGCTACCAAGACGAAATCTCTGCTGTCTTCTGGGACAACGTCACCCATTTTCATTATCCAAATTACAAACAATATGAAAGCAGAAAAGGAACATAAATAATGAATGTTCATTTTACATGGAATTGCCAGTGGCTTCAGCAGACCCCCAGCCCAGCCATGTGTTGTGTGACAATGCAGTGACCTTTTGTAACATTTTCACCACCTCACAAGTGTCTCTGGGCTCCCGCCATGTGCTTGTGGATGCCGGGTGCCAGGAGCTGCCTTTTCCATCATCTGCCAGCTGAGGATTTCTGATAATTTAGTGGAAAAAGAACATGCTTATAATCCATGTCGGATTTCTGTAGTCAACATGTTTCACACCTGGATGAGTAACAGACAAAGATATCCTGTCACTCAGGGAGGAGGAAAGATTTGCCTCCGTCTGTTTTGTAACCTGTGTTATAACACCAACCGCAAGCACCCCGAGGTGCTACCAGAGGGAGGCAACATGCAATAAATGCCAAAATCAAACCCACATCAGGGATTACACAATCTTTTCAGGAAGTGCTGCATTCTTTACAGCCCTGATGATGCTTGGGGCCGACAGCAGAGGTCAGAATTGCCTTTGTTTGTGCAAGGCCTGGACAAGTAGGAGCAGAGTCTGAGGCTGGCAGCCAGACTGTACGCAAGGCTCTGAGCAGTACAGTGAAGGAAAATTCATACAACTGCTTTTTTCCCTAGGTAACTCCAGGAAAAGTCCTTCGGTTTTGGTGCATAGTATTGCACTGCCCTAGGAAAGCAGCTGGGCCATCTTAAGCACTGAATTATATTGCCTGGTTGCTGGCCCGTGGCTCTGTCTATGCACAGACATCACTTTCTCTTTTCCATCCAATTGTGCACCATCTTTTTCCTGGACATAGGGAAAAACAAACAAACGAACTCTGCTGTTCTACAAGTGAAATTAAACCTTTTCAGTGTGAGATTAGATGCCATTTTTGGGGTAGTGGGAGCTCATCCAGAACAGGGGAAGATGCTGTATTGTTTGCTGGGGCTGCCCAGAAAAAGGCTTGGGGACAGACAGGCAAAAAGACAGCCTGAATTTGGTGAAAACAAAGCTAAGCCACATCCAGACATGTGAGACTGAGTGTTTCCGATTTCAGGCTATTTTCACGTTGTCTTCCAGCCTCCACACTGATTCTGCAGCCCAAGAGATGACTTGAGAAGAGCTCTGCTCCCAGCCACACAGGGCTCTGGAGCTGCACCAAGCACCTCAGATGCCTTTGGCAGGAGCTGCTTGGTGCTAAACACCTGCAAATCTGATAAAACCTTGGACTCAGAAGTCTAATAAAATCCTCCCAAGCAGCTCAGCTGTCATATTTACCAAGGCACCTCAGGCACCAATAACAGCTTATCACAACGCTCACCAGATTCTCTCTCTCTGAGTATCTCAGGATCACACTTTGCCAGGCAATCTTGTTTACAGAAACCACAGTGCAATGCTGAGCTATCTCCTTACCCCACCAGAACCCTGCACACAGAACCACAGACCCCTTGGGAGTGCTATGGTACTACTTGACCTGAGTGTATTGAACCCAGCCATGAGGCGTGCTCCACACAGATGGAGCCCAAGCAGAGGGAAGCAGCAGCGTGGTTGTGGCACAGGTGGGT
This sequence comes from Alectura lathami, assembly GCA_013399715.1. Lineage (NCBI taxonomy): Eukaryota > Metazoa > Chordata > Aves > Galliformes > Megapodiidae > Alectura > Alectura lathami. The sequence goes on from VXAV01008286.1 coordinate 165,625, forward strand.
TGCTTGGTTCCAAACCCACCCCCAGGCAGGTTCATGACCTGGGGGAGAGATGCTGTAGCCCAAGCAGGGATGGCAGCATGGGCTAACCCCAGTTTGCAGGAGCAGGAGTCAAGGTGCTAAACTCTGCCTGAACTCTAGGGGAAGGTGAGGAAAACCTGCACAAGCTGGTGGATTTTCTTTGGGCTCCAGTACCGGAAAAGAGGTGGAAAATCTGAGCACTCACAGTAGGGAGGCTTGGAAGTCTCCAGCAGAGGATACACAAAGCGTACCTTCATTTTCATACATAACAAAGGATGCTGCGTGGCAGTGGGAAGCCATGTGCACTGACAGTCAAACCCAAAGCCCGAGGCAGTTGAGGGGAGCCTTTTGACAGCTTCAGTGGACTTCAGATCCAGCTGTGAGAGAACAAAGTCTCTGCATTCAGAGCAGCCCAGGTTCCCACATGCAGTTGGTTTTAGAAAACGGCCAAAAAAGGCAGTGAGCATCTCACTGCATGTGCCACGCCAGGCATATGCAGCTACCAGAGTGAGCACAGAGACTGAGGCTACAGAAAACCAGCTGGCATAAAACAAGCATCCCAGTCCATCAGAAACTACTCACAGCCAGACACCCTCTTGGCGCTGCAATGTTTACTCTCCCAACTACTCCTCTCTCCCAAGTGTCCTCTTTTTTCCTCCACTTCAGGTTCCTGCAGACCCACCTCCTCTGCTCAGCCCCAAACCCTTTCTGCAAAAATCTTCTCCTCTGCATTTTTCTGTCAAGCCACAGAGCCTGCAACTCACATCTCCATGGGGCAACAGGGCAGCCAGACCTGGCACATTCCACGGAGTCCCCTGCTAGCATACACCATGGAGTCCCCTGCTGACACACCTCCTCTCCTGGAGGAACCCACCCGGACCCCTGAGCCCTTCTGCTCTTTCAGAACACCCAGATCCTTTTACATGTCCGGCCCAAATGTCACCCTGGCTGTCACGTGGCACTCACGCCAGTATTGCTCTTTAGGTGAAAACCTCTCCCCAGTCTGCTGGAATCATCAGATTCCCCATGGACCGTCTTAGCTGCCTGTCTGCAACTCTTCTGAGCAGCAGAAGACTAAATCATGAACGGAGGGCTAGCGTGGCTGCAAGCCCCAGGGGGGAGGTTACCTGCAGGATGATGCATGTTGCTTCTTGCCCCCTGGCCCCACAGGACGATGTCGTGAGGCTGCTGGCTGCACAGCGCAGAGGTGCCTGGCGAGCAGTCGAGGTCTTCTTTGTGATTCGATGCTGCCCCGAGGACCCAGCTCCAGGATGGGTTTCCACTATCCAGCAGTGAGATCCAACAGTGTCTGACACGGGAGAAGCAGGAAGAAAAAAGGCAACTTTCAGTACCCGTGCTTTACATAATAGCAGTGTTCACATCCGGACCTTGGGGAGCTGCTTCTCGAGGAGGTGATCAGCAATTTCATAACCTTCTGGTTACATAGTGCAGGCATGTCCCAGCTAAGCTGCCAGGTGCGGAGCTGCGGATGACACAGGACTTTGAACCCAGCTTATTTAAAAGTGGTCCAAAGAGGAGGTTACGCTACACAGCATGTGCTGCTCCTGGGCCAGGTCCCTACATGGGCTGAACGAGCCCCCAGAAAGCCTTCCAGGAAACTGCTGGCAGGGGGAGGCTGGAGGAGGCATCAGGAGAACATGGTGGGGACAACCAAAGCATCTGAAAGCGGCTGCAGGAAGGTCAGGATGAGGAGGTGGTGGCCTTTGGCCACAACAAACAGAAGGACATTGGAAAATCTGTTCATCACCTTCTAAAATGAAATACAAGACATTTGGATGCCCCTAGAATAGATTAAGAAAATATAAATGGAAAATAAGCAAATTCTCAGGACAAAAGAGTAAAAGAAAGGCAAATAAAATAAGTCCCAATATTCAGCAGATTGCTATTAATCAAAACAAACAAACAAGATGAAGAGGACAGATCTCCTTGCATACCTAAGATTATTCCAGTTTATAATTTAGTAAACAACAAACTGTGTTAGACCTGCAGCCCCTGTGAAAGGCAATGCAAATTATGTTTGGATTGGGAGTTTAAATTTAAAATGCATATTTGGTAAACAGGCTAAGAGTTTTAATATGCCACCTCATCCTCCCTCCATCAGCTTTGGAGGTGACTTTGGGCATGGTGCTTCCCTTCTGGTGACTCTGTTCTCCTCTTCTGTAAAACTGGGATAACAGCCTGACCCCTCTGAGCAGAGCTTTGCCATCTGCAGATGGGGCCAGCAGGGAGAGCTCGATGTTAGGTGTTATTACTCTCCCTGGAGCAGCACTGCATGGCTTTAGAGGAGTTTATTCTTGCAGCTCTTTCCCAAAATGAAATTTGAGATGAATCTATGTTCCTAGATGAGTTTCGGTGCAATTAAGCCTTCAAGGTAAGAAGAGCTACCTCTTGCTCAACTGGCTCTTGAACAACATTTTCCAGCCTCTGATTTTAAGCCTGTTTTCAGTTCTCCTTTTCTTTATTTCTGAACAAGGACAGCTTTCAGAAGAGCAACCAAGTAGAAGTCAAGAACAGGTCTGTACCTTCAGGCCCTGCTGGTGAATCCAAGCCAGGGATCCATCTGCTGGAGCCCACCCCTCAGAACCCACATTCCTGCAGGTCAGGGAGGTGGGCTCTCACCGAGCGCTCAGGACAAGATCTGGCATCCTCTTAACACATTTGGGTGAAGACTGGAGCCTGGAAGCCCAGCAGGCTGGAGAAGACCCTGTTACCCAGACCACACTGCTGATTTTTCCCTTTGCAGAGAAACTTCAGCATGTCAGAGTCTGTCAGACTGTCAGAGTCCCAGGGAAGCTGGTTGAATGAATCAAAACTCAGCTCATTCCCCAGATAGCCCTTCAGGGGACAAACAATCTCTGATTTTTTTTTTTTTTTAACCTAAAATAAAATTAAAAAAAAAAAAATCAATTGTTCAAGGTGGTGCTGGGAATGTGAGCTTAAAGCAGCCAGTGCTGAACCTGTCTCCATGCTGCTGCTCCCATCTCACCCCCACAAGAGCAGGTCAGAGTCCCAGAGTCTCCATATAGTGAAGGAGGTTTCTGAACACCATTGAGGATCTCAGGAACTGTTTTCATAACTTTAAGTTTGCTGTAGGGCATCGTGTTAGATACTAATTTGTGCACTCCTATTGTACTTCTCAGGCATTATAAAACCAGCTGATTATACAACCCCATCCTGGAGCCCACACGTGTCTTCCGGTGCTCCTATACCCCTAGCCCGCATCCCCAGATTAGATAACATTAGTTTTGTAATTGGTCTCCTTGCCACCTCCCTTCCAAAACCTGGTCACCTGGAGACTTTAAAAAGCACCTGAAAGGCACCCAGCCACATGAGATCTCTTAACACAGAGATTTGACTTTCTAGAAACATGCCAGCATCAGAAGTTTTCGCACCAGTGGCCCTGGCCGCGGTGCCCAAGGAGCCCCAGCAGACAGACTTCCAGCTGGTGCGAGTCAAGAGCACCTGGCTCCGGGTCAAGAAAGGAGAAACCTTTTCCTACTGCGAGGACCAGATAACTCTTTCTGAAGCAAAAATGTGAGTATGTGAGCTCACGTTTCTCCCAGCCGCGCTGGTGATTGGGCCGGATGGCTCTGGCTGTCCAAAGCGCGCTGTCTCTCTAGCGGGATGCATCCTGTGTGCCACTGCAGCTTAAATCTGTCGCTAAGCGTATGTCAGTGTGGAAGGGGCTTCAAAACCTGTGCCATTCTCCGTAGCAATAATTCACAAAGTTCCTGAGGGTGTTTTATCTGCAGCCTGAATTTCCGTAGATGGAAAATATAGAGAGGCAGTGGCAGGTAACTGGGATTCTTAAACCATTTTCCCAGGCAGGTCATAGAAGGAGGAGAAGTAGCTGTGTGCAAGCGTTGCTCAGGCAGGGCTGCAGGACGTAGAACAGGACTTCAGTGGGCACCAGGCAGTCGCTGCATCTCAGCTAAGAGCAGGATGAACCCAGGGCCAGAGCACACTCAGAAAACTCCACAGCTGAGCTCTCCTTCAGCAAGCGGATGTTCAGCCCCAAATTCTCTGCTGTTTTTGTACAGCAGAGAGGCTGCGATTGGTGTTGGCTGTGCCATCCAAAGCCAATTCCATCTAACATCCAAAATGCTCCTTTCTCTCAAGGGGCACATGCTGGAGATGGATGCACATACAGAGAAATTACAAATTTAAGATAAATGTTTGGTGCATTTAAATGTACACAATAATGCTTTTAGTAATACCATATTTTAAAAGCCCAGAAGAAATTTTTTGAAAGTTATAAACCTTCCCTGTTTTTCTTTAACACTTAAAAATGCTAGGGCCAGATTTAGAGGCGATTCGTTGTCATAGAGAGCAGAAAAGCACCTATTAGACCTGTGAGAGGAAGTTCAGGCATGTGGAAAGGAATCAGGCATGTAGGGAAACCTGATTATCCAATAAGCCGTCCTCTCATTCAAAAACAAACTGAAGTTTCACAGAAACTTTCAATTTTTATCCAACTGCAGCTCAAGAACAGGTCTCATGTAAAATATACCTTGCGGTTTGATTCTGCCCTTTCCCATTATTTCCTTTTCTGATTCACAACAAACTACTACAGCTACCTCTTTTTCCCCCCTGCCTCCCCTTCCCAACAGCAGAAGTAACAGCTAGGTTGCAGTTCACTGTTGTAGACAGACACTGCATGCTAACTTCACAGACTTTTATTTATCTCACAAAACTTGGGCATATAAATCTTTCCCAATTGCCAAGTCACTTTCTTTCCCTGCCTGGGAGCACTTCCTACTTCCATCACATTTATTTAGAGATACAGTGATCGAGCCTTACAAATACACGGTGGAGATACAGCGCTGTATGGAGGTCTGGGTGGGTATGTGAAGGTGAACAGGAATAAACAAACTCTGATCACCAAATGCTACCAGACAGAGGATGTTTCCTTCATAAAATATTTGAAAAACGTTGAGAATCACTTCCCCATTCCCTTCAGGGAAGCTGAAAGTCTGGGTTTTTCCACTGTTTTGTTGACAAATGAGAACTGGAAGGGAACTGACTTATTTCTCCAGCCCTTCTGGCTCTGTTTTGTCATTGTCACACAGGATTTCATCGATCTGACGTTTCACTGAGACATGGTGGGGTTTACTCAGGCTTGCAGCCCCACACTTCCACAGTGGACAGGCAGAGATGCCACGTCCTCCCCACCCCCGGCCACCTCCCTAAACTAGTTCAGACATGCAGGGTACAAAAGAGCAATATAACAATCTCAAACTATGTTTTCTGATCCTTGCCAGAGGTGAATGTGTCTCTGAAAGGGGCATTTCCTGGACAATCGAAGCTCCCATCTATTTCTGCTACAAAGTGGTAGAAACACACAATATTCTGGATCCCTCTAACACTACTCTCCTCTGGGGTCACATCACTGACCCCCAGCAACTCGAGCAAGCCACGAGTGGCATGAGAAGGCTGAGGCGCTTCATCGTCATCGATGAAGTTGTTGACAAACTTTATGGCTCCAAAGTCCGACGCTACTTTGAAGAGAACAACGTGCAGCACAAAATCCTGGCCCTGCCTACCACCGAAGAAACGAAATCCATGGGCCTGGTCTTGAACATCTTGCAAGAAGTCCAGAATTTCAGCATCGACAGGCGAACAGAGCCCATCATTGCCATCGGGGGCGGCGTCTGCCTGGACATCGTGGGGCTGGCCGCATCCCTGTACAGGAGACGCACTCCTTACATCCGCGTCCCAACCACGCTCCTGTCCTATGTTGATGCCAGCGTGGGAGCGAAGAATGGGGTGAATTTCCTCCAGTGCAAGAACAAGCTTGGGGGCTACACTCCCCCAGTAGCTAGCTTCCTGGACAGATCCTTCATTCAGAGCATTCCAAGGCGGCACATCTCCAACGGCCTTGGAGAAATTTTAAAGGTATGAGCTTCTGCCACACCAGTTTTTAAGCCTTAAGTATCAGTAAGGTGTCCATCAGCATCCGCAGCTTTGTTTAAGCAGTCTTATGGATGCAAGTGTGGGTCACCAAGGCTGCACTGGGACTTTCAGCTCCCATTGAGCCTATACATATCCCTATTTGCAGCTGGTAAATTTGTCTGAATATCGCTTACACACTGTGCCTACTGCTAACTCTGCAGAGAGAACTCCAAAACTCAAGGCCAGGCATAGATATGAGGCACCACTAGGAAAAAAAGGCTGATCCATAGCACACTTACATGAACTGCTGGCAGAGAATTTGAGGCTCATTATACTGGGGATTAATAATCTGCAAGCTCATTTGCACCTACCTCGCGGGGTATGTCGAGTGGGGTCAATCAATCTCCTGCGAGACAAATTCTACTTCTAAAATTACCTGGGAAGTGCACAGTAAATGGTTTTATGCCTGAAGAGCTTTGAAAACTTTTGATAAAGCAGAGTTCAAGCTACTCAAGTGTATTAAATATGAGTTTATCAGTAGCATTCTTCAGCACTTGCACAGTGGGAACTCCCTAGGATATCTGGAAGTTTCTGACAGGAACTGGGAAAACCGCCGGTCACTGTTCCCCAGTGCAGGAGGGATCTCACGCCCCTGAGGGTGAAAAAAAGCCCTTCTGAATCCTCATATTCTGTGCATTGCAGTACTTTCCCAACTTCTCTTCCCCAAAGAGTAGAACTTGCCCTTGAACCAAGTAAGGAGGTATTTCTTTACCAACGTACAACACAATATTGTAATTCACCGTATTAAAACACTCTGAGCAGCATGTTCAAGGATCACATGGCTACCTTTAATTACCTTTTCTGTTCATTATCCAAGATGGCACTCATGAAACACAAAGGGCTGTTTGACCTGCTCAGGAGTCATGGGAAATACCTGCTGGACACCAAGTTCCAGTCTTACAACGGCTCTGCCGGCCACGGGGATGCTGCACTGCAGACCACCAGGATTGCCATTGAAACCATGCTGGAGGAGCTGGCTCCCAACCTCTGGGAGGATGACCTGGACAGACTGGTGGATTTTGGTCACCTTATCAGCCCTGAACTGGAAATGGTGAGTGACAGGCTTTACACCGCAGTACTTCATTAAAAATAAATATATAAATTTTAAAAAGACATATTCAAACAGCAATACGAAAACTTTATGCAAAAGGAGCTGAGCTGAACTCAATATTCGCACGAGGTGCCTCAGAGGACCCAGTGCACCCTGGTTCTGTTGGCTAAAGATTACCCTTTTCCTGCCCCATTTCCTCCACACCCTTGTCTGCGTTTCCTATTCAGGAAATTACTACTGCTTCTTGCTAGGCACCTACCAAAACACAGAGATGATCAGATTTCAGGGGAGCCATCAGAAACCATCAGCACAAACTAACAGTGCAAATGCATGGAGACCACAGCCCATACTGCTGGGGGGAAATTGCAGCTGAGAAATGAGTGGGGAGAGCCAGACCTTATGCAAAATTCAGAGCTCTTCTCTCCATCCTATTGTGCTCCTCGTCAGTGATTTGAACGGGAGGAGAATTAGATCCTGGAGCCCTATGGGAGAATTAACATGCCATTAATCACGTGTGAAAGAGACCATCTCCTGCAACCCATAAATCACAAGATGTTAACATCCAGCATAGGCATACTTCTACAGCTCAGAGCTGAATGTTAATTTTCACGGGTATGTTATAAAATTAACTACTTATTTCCTAATTGGCAACGCCACACTTTTCTCCCCCCCCACCCTTTGCTCCGTTTCAGAGGGTTTTGCCGTCGCTGATGCACGGGGAAGCCGTGAACATTGACATGGCGTTCATGACGTACGTGGCCTACGCGCGGGGGCTGATCACGGCGGACGAGAAGGAGCAGATCATCCAGTGCATGCGGGGCCTGGAGCTGCCGGTGTGGCACAGCGGCTGCAGCTGGCCCCTCATCCAGGCAGCGCTGAGGGAGCGCCTGCGGCACAGCGGGGGGCAGCCCCGCATGCCGCTGCCCACAGGCCTGGGGACGGCAGGTACGCATGGAGAGCATGGTTCTGGGGTTTGCTGTGCTTCTGAAGTGTCCCAGCGAACCCGCCAGGGGCAGGACCCTCTTCCTGCATGACCCACCAGAACATGGTTAAGGACCAAGATCTGATGGATCATGTCCAAGGGGAGGCCTCATGGCGGCCTACAGCTCCCTCCCAGGGGAGCGGAGGGGCAGGCGCTGAGCTCTGCTCTCTGGGGACAGCGACAGGGCCCGAGGGAACAGCATGAAGGTGCCTCAGGGAAAGGTCAGGCTGGGTGTGAGGAAAAGGTTCTGCCCCAGGGGATGGTGGGCATGGAACAGGCTCCCCAGGGCAGGGGGCACGGCCCCGAGCTGCCGGAGCTCAAGGAGCGATTGGACACCGCTCTCAGACGGGTTTGGGTGGTCCTGTGTGGGGCCAGGGGACCACCACTTTGCAAAGTGACAGTCTAAACACAGCGCTAGGGAAGACAAACCAACAATACAGTATGAGAAAAACAATAAATTAAACTCGGAAATAGTGGTTAAATTGTCCTTGGTAAAAGGAATTTAGTGTGCCTAAAAGTAATACCGGAAAACTAAGTAATATCTGTTCAGTATCTAAGTTATTCCTAGAGGCGCTCTCTCCTACTGAATTAGTGTGTATGGGCAGGAAAAGCCTTCACTGGATGTCCAACTAACTGCAAGCCTTGTTTCACAGAGATATTCAATGACACCAGTGAGGAGACGCTGGAGGTCGCATACAAGCTGTGGGTCAGGGACTGCAGCACAGCGCTGGAAGAGGGGACAGCCACCCTGTGAGTGCCACACAGCTGGGCCCAGCATCCTGCCTGCACCTGGAGCTGCTCAGCATCACGGGTGTGTGGACAGGGCTGAAGTTACAGCAGGATAAATACTGCAGCACCCGCAAAACCATGAAAGCCTCAAAGCTGCCAGGAGCAAGGACATTGGCCTGGTTAACCGCTTGTGATTGCTCTAGTTGGAAGCAAACTTGTTAGAGTTGTACTGCGCTCACGAAGGGATCACTCAGAAGTGAGACCATCAGTGCCCATACCATAGTTCTTAGCTAGCTTATGTCTCCTTCGGTGGGAAGCGAGTGGCATGCGTTCACTCCGTTGACCGATCCACGGCCTTGCCCAGCGCCATCCCACCACTGCCTGCTGTGTCCCTCAGTCAATAGGTGTACCCGGCTTACAGGCCACAGAAAAGAAGCAGGGCATCTTGATGTCAGCAAATAAAATTTCCATGCTATGTTAAATATTTGAAGTGGGACAACTCCCTTATTGGTTTTGGCATTCTGAGTTCTTTTCATTTTCTCAGCTCATTCAAACTTGCAAAAAAAACAGAAACAATCGCGGGTCTTTGCTCTCAGCATAGGGGAAGGCACCTCACACAGCCCCAGACCAGCAGGACCTGTGCGAAGCATGATAGCAGCACACTAACCTAGTGCTGGGACTCTCAGAAGCACTCTGAGGATGCGCTGGCAAGGCTCATCCTGCTGTTGACATTTACTGGTGGTTTTACCATGTGACCCATCGAGCCACCAGAGTGACAAAAACAGTACTGGAGACAAAGACAGTACGATTTGCACCCCTGTTGCCTATGAACAAAGCTGGGCTTTGGGCTGTAACAGCAGAACCCCCTGGGCTGCCCCAAGGCTACAGGTGCCTTCCCCGTCACAGGGCTTCCAGACAAGGCAACCGAGAGGAGTCAGGGGACACCCAGCGAGTTTGTCATCTCCAAGCAGGCTCAGTGCCACATCTGGGGTCCTGGCAGGCACAAGGCAGGTGATACAGCCATTGCTGACCGTGCAAAATGTAAAGGCAATGTCATCCTTCTCCCTAGAGGTTAAATCAAAGAAATCACAGTCAACAAACAGCCTTTGAACTATTTACGGCATTATTTTTTGTTTCTTTGTTTCTTTATATCTTATCATTGTGCTGATGCGATGGGTTCTTACTGAAGTAATAAAAGCTATTAAAACTGGAAAACTTTTAAAGCAAGAATTCCATTGCTACACAGAGCATGTGTGTATGTGTGCATGTACTCAAGAGGCAGAAAGACAAACATCTACTTCAGTTACTTACCATGAACATTTCGGAAGAGACCCTCGGGGCCCAAAGGCAGTTAGCACTCCAGCCCCATGGAAAGCCAGGCAGCAACGCAGCACAGTCCAACAGGAACAAACCCGAAGAACCACAGCCACTCATGTGCCCATCAGAAGCCCAATGCCTAAGAGCCATTTGACACTGGTGACCATGACATGGCTGCGGGTCGCCTGCTGACCGTCCCCACATGCAGGGAGCCAGTGTGTGTGTAACCACAAATCTGAGGACTGAAAAGTGAACACGACTATTATTTTTTTATCCTTCCTTCTACCATGGGTGACAGAATACAATCAACCTCTGACATGCTTGGTTGCTTAGCAGCAGACAGCCACATTTTTAATTACATACTAAAATATGCTAAAGAACATAAAAAGGCTGTGTGACTAATACGTGTAGATCAAGAAAAGCATGTGACAGCAGCTAAATTGCTTCAGCGTCTGATAAAGAGTGCCTCTGCCAGGCTTGTCATTGAAAGATCAGGGGAAGGAGGCAGGAAGTATTATTAACAAAGCAGTGACTTTTAAAACTATACCTCATTGTTTGCAGTGCATTTTTTCTGTGTCTAGTGTGAATTTAATTATTTTCCATTTATTCAGCTTTGATTTAATTCCTGCTTTTCAAATGGAACTATTATCATTAGACCAAAAATCTCTGCTCATTTTCCTATTACCTTCCATGACTCACTGCTCCAAGGAAAGAAGCAGAAAGCCGTGCGGGACCCAGCTGTGCTCTCCCCAGTGCAAGTTCTTGATGCAGTTGTTTGCATAACATTGCTTCAGTAAGGAGAGAACAAGGAATTTTTTTATTCCCGTGGTCTGAAGCCACTTCTGTTGCATCTTGTCTGCTCTGCAGAGTGCTTCTCAGCTGCCTTCAGGGCTCTGATATTTTCTAATGATGGAGTACCCAAGGAGTTATTACTCATTCCCAGTCAATAGCAGGGTTCAGTGTACCCTGTGTCAAATGGGGATTCGGCCAGAGGTCTTCAGACACCACAAGATTCTGGGTAAACGTCCTTCGGGTGCCTGAACAAACACCACCAAGCACAGCAGCAGCTGCTGGGGATGCCGCAGCTCCCCAGGTGCTGGGATGCAGCCGGAATGATTTCTGGGGTCTGAGCCCACCGAGGGAAGTCTGCTTTCATTAAAACCTTGCAACCACAAGGGTGAGCTATTTCCCACTTCCTTATTCAAGGTCTCATGCTCCATCCAAGCAGACCAGTGAGACCGGGGAGGCGTGCCGAGCCACTGCTGAACAAGGCAAGAGCACACTAATTGTTTTGGTGAAAACAATGGGGCATCCGCACGTCTCTGTGCTCACTGCACCCTGCTAGACCTTTCCTGCTGCCCTAAATGCGGTGCAAAGCATCCACAGCATGCAACCATTTACGCCACCACTACGGTGATTTTTTTATAAATGCTTTACAAGAGCAGCCAGTGTTGAGATGCTTTGCACACCATGCCCCATCCTGCTGACCGCAGCCATCCTCCCATTGCCTCACACAGCTCTTGGACAGCATTTAGTGCCACGCTCAGTGCTAACGGTGCTCGGCAGAAGCCTTCCTGCTCCTCCATGACCTGGGTGAGTGGGCTGTATAAAGATGGACTTGCACTGAAGCTGCACCTCAAGGCCTCAGTGGAACCATGAGCCTCAACACATGCCTGTGAAGTTTTCCTCAGTAACTCAGTTAAAAATGGAGCTGCTTTAAGCAAGGATGTGTTCTGGTTCATAGGCAAAGATGTGGCGATGGTTTGTGCAGCATGCACCTAACTCAGCCACCAGGATCCCAAGCATCAGTTGCAATAAATCAGAGATACTTCTCCACGCCGTTCCCCTGCATTTTCAAGCAAATGCATTCCAAAAGAGCTTGACAAATAGTGAGTATAACCAGCTTCCAGGACCAAGACCACCCCAGATGCAACAGCAGAAGGAGCAGCAGCTCCTAAAGCCGCCAAGGCAGTGCAGTAACGGCTGCTCCAGCTCCGGGAGCTGCTAAGCTCCCAGGTGGGCCCTTGAGAAGAAAGCACATGGGGACATGGCACCGCACGGTCCAGCCCGACAGCACAGCAACCCCAAGCCCCACTGCTGAGCTTCCCCACGAGCCCAACCCCATCCCATGCTGGCGACCCCATCTGTCTGTTGTCTTACTCTGCATAGAATTTCTCAGGCACCCCCAATGGAAATAACAAGGCTCCTAAGGAGCACTGCCACCATCTCTCACCAGCGCAGATCAGCCAGCTTCTTACAGCTATCACCCCAGACAGGTTTTCTTCCTGCTCCTCTCAAGGTCCTGCAGTCCAGCCACAACATACAAGGGACAGCAGAGCTGCTCCAGCCAACAGCAAGAAATCCACTCCCAAAACGCAGCACTGGCAGAACCGACCACAGAAGAAAAGCCAAAATACACCAACAACTCCAACTTAATCTAGAAACAGCATCCTGGGCTGCTGACAGACCTACGGCAGCAGAACTCAGCCACCATGCCCTAGCATCGTGCAGAACTTCTAAAGAAATAGCACTACAAAGTATGCCGGAAACGCTCACAAACTTTAGCTCAAATATCCTCTACATAGGGGGATGCAGGGATTTTTCTGCTTATTCCTAGCAAAGTCAGGTAGCTTTACCCCATATAATTGCCTTCAAATTAACACTGCATTAACACATATTCTGTTTTCCAAAAATAGGTGATGGATTTTCAAGAGGCCAATTTCAAAAGTTCTTTTCATTTTGTTGCAATTAAATCTATTCAGGCCTTGAAAGCCATGAGACAACGCACCTTAACTACCCCTGCTGCTGCAGCAACACGCAAAGAGAAGGTGAGGACTGCACGCTGTGAGCACAGTGAGCACAGGCTGTGGAGGAACAGGACCAGAATAAATGATAGCAATGGTGAGACAGGAAAATAACGAGGATGGAAGACAAAACACATGCCAGCCATCTCCTGGTGCTGGCTGTAGCTCCAGACACAACCCAGGAGCAGCTGTGGGGTCAGTGGAGGTTTTGGGGGCAAGCAGCAGCCAGGCTGTGCAGGGCCGCTGGAGGGGAGGTGACCGGGCAGCAGTGACAGTGGGACAGAGCTGTGGGGTGCTCCAAGGCCTCACCAAGCCCATGCCTGGCACAGGGCAGTCAGCAGGGGTCTCAGCAGACATCCCCTTGGGAAAGGAGGCAAAAGGCAAGACCCCAGGGAGGGGGACAGACAGAATGGCATGTGTCCACACCCACCTGCATTGTTCCTTCACTGGGCTGTACGCTTTGGACCTACCAAGTAGACAGGTTTGCAGAGTTAAATACTGCTTTCTGGTGGTATTTCCAAAGCCCAAGCGGGCTTGTTCCACAGCTCCAGCCCGTGTGCTACAGCAACACACACACACCAGACAGCTCCGGTGCAGCCAGAGATGCTGGGTGACACCAGACACGCAGACACGTCCACCGCCAGGTCACGGACACAGGAGCACGGCTGGGACTTCACAAAGAGATCAACAAGGTTCACTTACACAGAAAACGAGTGGCTTACACAGATGTATGTGAAAAACCAAATGTTTTAATCCATCTATCAAGAACAACAGTTCAAATTATGTCATTGGATACATTAATATTGATCCATAATTTACAGTGCTATGGACCATACACAAATTATTGCTGCAGTCAACAGCAGATGAATATCAACATTACAGTACCGAGCATCATAGCAAGAGGCAGTAATTAATGTCACTTTTTCAAGAAATATAGGTATTTATACTATTATCAACATCAGCTTCCCCCCCAGTGCATTTTATGTCAAACAACATAAATGTAAGTGCATTATTTTGTGCTTTGTGCTTTCCTTGCGTACCTTCTTTTTGCTTTTACAGGTTGTAAGAGTTAAATATTGCTTTCTAGGCCAAAAGCAGAAAGGAAGAATTCCATAGTGCTCTGCACGTTCCTGTTGGTTGCATGGCTTTGGCAAAGTGAGAACTGGTAGGCACCCCGTCCCCCTGGCGGGGAAGCCAGCATTGGCCCAGCGTCACACACGACACTGTCACCAGAGGCAGGCTGGGCAACGACGGCTGTCCGTCTCGCTCCACCCTGTCCATGCCATCCCTGCCTCTGCCTTGTGTACTGGATCCCTGTGGAACATCACGGCCACACATTCCATGACGCACAGCAGGGGGAAGACACCGCCAGGTACCTGAGAGGCCTGCATCACCCGGAGACGGCCCCTCTGCACGAGGGATGTGTTTCCACTCAAAAATGAGAAAACTCAGAGGGCTGTACCCTATGGAAACGGGGTGAACAGCAAACTGCCACGGCTGAGTCGTGTGTTACCCCAGAGCAACATGACACACAGAGAACGCACGCCCCAGCTGCTGCGGCCAAAGTCGCTTTTAGCGAGACAGCTCTTGATACAACAGCTTTCTTTGAGTCCTAACTTGTCTCCACACAGCACAGAGCCAAAAATCAGAAGTCAGGGCTGCCAGCGAGTACCAGTGGTTTCACATAAGCTTGAAAAATATTTATATAGTACAGTTTAGACTTTGATTTCTGAATGACCAGCATAGACATCAAACCAAAAGCCTTAATCAATATCTTCAGTGGTTTTCAGCTACTACACCCGAGTGTGCACACCCAGATTTTGTTGTGCAATGCCGCAGAGCTGCCCACGTTAACAGGAAGGGTACCACCACCCTGTGTTACAGCTACAAGCATTTCACAGTCCTGATTTTCTTCACCTGCCGCCATTAGCAAACAGCAACACCAGAAGCCGCTCGGCTTGGAGCTGCAGGAACAGAGCACCTCCTTGCCCTGAGTACCCAGATGGCCGTAGCACATCCCGCCCTGGCCCAGAGCTTCACCTGCCCTAGGAAAGACACATTCCCAAAAGCTGTCTGGGGTGAGGGGGAGAGGCATCATCATCATCTAACTCCAGCCCCTCTTTCGAAAAAAGCCACAACCCAGCGGCTGCATCCATGCCAGCACAGCTCACTGCTCAGGCAGAAACAGACACAGCCGGGGACAGAGCAACACACGCGGGTCCCGAAGTACCATCACAGAGAGCTGCAGCCTGCCGAGCCCCGCGACCGCTGCCGCCAGCGTCAGGAGGTGCGGGGCTGGGCGCTTCGAGGATCCCTTCGTAGGGAAACATTCACTGGGAAGCTCAGCAGCCACAGCACGGCTGCACAACTCCCCACGCAGCCCTCGGCTGCCCCATCCCTGCCAATTCACATTGAAGTTGTGAACACTGCAACTGTCGCGACCACAGTTTCTTTGTCAAGCCTGCCAAACTGGCACTCCAGTCACTAACTGTTTTGTTTTGTTTTTTTTAAATTATTTATTCTATACCATTTCCAGTGTAGCACAAAGGAGAACGGGAAGCTCTTGTTGTCTGTACACAGGCACCTTGCTACACTTCAACCTCCTACAAACATCACCCTGACGCGCCCTCCTATGTCACACTTCAGTCAGTGCTAGTCGGGGAAGACTACAACTAGAGTTTAAGGCACTTCATTCTGAATAAGATATGCTTGCCTGCCACTTGCAAGTCAATTGTAGGCTGCTATTGAGAAATCCATTCAATCAGTCTAGCTCAACACCGTATGTCATCTCTGTAAAACATCTAGGCTTGATATAATACAAGTATAACTACCGTTATTGCATAGGACTACACTTGAGTAGATAATGCACCAAACTACTTTTACAACATTGTTGCATGTTAAAAATTAATAACATTGTTATCAAGTAACAGTTATCTGCAGATACAGTAATTTACTCTTTTTTTTTTTTTATGTCAGCCCCAGGGCTGAAATAAAACACAAATTACTATGACGGGTATATCAACTACATAGTTATGTTTCCAAGCATATTACTATTTTTTCTGTATCACTAAAAATAAATATGTAAGTTCAGTTTCTCTACATGTTGTTCTGTTTATTACCTAATCTACACTTGAACTCTACCTTAAACGTGTTTAAAAACATTTTCAAAGTGAGACTGTAATATACAAAATATTCTCAAAATCTCTCTTAAAACACAGAACCCTGCATGAAAGCTTCCTTTCAAGTGTTTACAAAGAATGCAGAAAACTTCCAATGAGTTTTAAAAATGTCAAAAAAAATTGTTGCAATATTAAGAGGCAAATTCTTACAAATGAAATACAAATATATTTAAAACAAAAAAGTGAAGGTAACTAAGGAATCCATGCAAATCAGAATAAACTGTACAATGCAATTAAAAAAAAATAAAGCCAATTAGATATGTACAACATAATGTGCCCAGCTGATAAAACATATCAATTTTTTTGTCCAAAGAGTTTATACCAACCTATAGTGCTCCTTCCTGGTTTACAGTTGGCAAGCCATCAATGCATATTACAAAACAAAACTAAAATCTAAAAGAAAGTTGTACCGTGATCAAAAGGAAAACCCGAATCAACTCAGAGTAAAGTTACAGAGCACTCTGAGAGACTCACATCTCCCTGCAATTTCCATTTCATTTTCAGCAACAGCTTTTTATATCACAATCAACACAATCAGGATGTCTTAACACTTCTGTTGTTGTTTGTATTCTGAATGGAAGAGTGGTTTGCTTTTTTTTTTTTTTCTCTCCTAAACACTTGTCTATAAAGACCAAAGTTTGAGAGACACTGTATCTTTAAGGCAGCACTATTAAATCAATACAATTACAAATTGGACTTCATTTTTGGTATCTTTACATTCTTTAACTTTAAGTAGATAGGTTGCATTTACAATTCTGTGATTCTCCCCCAGTAGAAACAGACTCTTCATTTGTAATTCTATTGCTTTGAGTAGATTTGACCAGTTCAAAGTTCTTGGTGAATCCAGTTCACAGATACTGTACATATGCTGTACAATATAATTGGAGGCATCGGTAGTTTTAAAATAGAATATACAAGTTTCTTCACAAAAATTCTAAAAAAAATCCTATATATATAATATATACACACACGCACACACACTGGGCTACTGATGAAGCACAAGAAAAAAAATCAAAAAAACTCTACAAAAGGTAAATTATTTCATCTACTGATCAAGAAACAAAGCAGTTTATGGAAGGCGTGCCAAGGATTTGCTAACAAGCATGATCAGTGTCCTCCATGCTCACGCTGCTCCGCCTGCTACTTGTTTTCGATGCTCCAGGAGACACGGAGGAAAGCAGTGGGTCAGTTACTCCTACGGGGGAGAGGGTATCGTCCATCAGGATGTCTTCCAGTTTGGATCCCATTTTTGCAGGAACACCATAAGTGCCAGTCGGTTCAGTCACGTTTCCGAGGTTGTCACTGAAGGTGATGGTACCGTCAGTGAGATCGAGGGTGGTCGTGCAAGACAGGTCTGTGTGGTGTGGCATGATGTCTTGGTTGCAGTTGTCCAGCACAGGTTCTTGTTTGATGACCCTATTGACCATATCAGGGGAGCAGAGGCCTGTGGATGGAACAAGGGACAGTCCATGTGCTCGAGCTTGCATCTCAAGTTCCTGGGAAGACGGATAAAGGAGAAATTAAAAAAAAATATGAAAGTAAAACCTGTCATCCTACAGTCTCATGTACTGTGACTTAAGAGTTTTCTTCTGTTGGGCACAGACTGTTCCCTCCTTTTCCAACTGTAGCAAATGTCTGCACCTTGTACACTTCTACCCTGCAGGTTTTCACCCAAATCATGTTCCTTGAAGAGGTGGATGAACACTACCAAACACGGGTCCTTCACAGAATGTACACCAAGGCCAAAAACCAATGCCCTGCAGAACAGACTTGCTTCCCCTCAGGCCCCTTCTCAAGCCAGTGCCATAGTAGGGAAACTTGGCATTGAAAAAGCTGATAGAACTGAAACTGCAGAAGCATAGGCTTCATGCTTTTAAGAAGTTTATGTGAAAGCACAATGTGCCTGTATGAGGTGGCTACTTTCTGCTGCAGCACTGCAAAGGACACTTGTCACCCTACAGCTCTTGTAAAGAGGAATGTGAAGAGGTCAGCCAAAACTGAGCAACACTGCTCCTGCGCTAAATATACACAGGAAACTCAGAGGAAGGCTTTAGGCCTCAAATATAGCCAGGATTCCTTGAATCTTTATGTAAGGTTTAAGCCCACCCTCACAATTAATCATAGACGCATTTGGCTGAGGACAGATAAAAGAATTCACTTCAGTGCCCTTTTTCAAATACAGCAGTAAGAGAGATGCTTTGCTCCTACTTACGCATTATATTAAGCAATCACAAGCACTGTTGTGATTGCACTGTTCCTGGATATTCTTATCACTGAGGCTGATTAATAGCCTCTTTCTATTTCCAAGCTAAGACAACATACTTGTAATGGCACGCTGCAAAATCAGACAAGGTGGAAGAAGCCCCACTTCCATCAGACGATGTGCCCAAATCAGAATACACAGGAGTTCCTTATTCCATGCTTAATCAGAATCAACACAAAAGGGAAAATACAGACTTATTTGCTGACAGATGTATTACCTATTATTCAAGGGTTGTTTTTTATGTTATTTTGATTGAAGAAGGAGCCAGAGCAGATGGGTAAAGGAAAGGAAGATGAAAGATGCTTGAAAAGTGATCTGACTTAGCTTTGAAATACCACTGCTTGATGTTGCCCTGCAGAAGGGCCATGCTTCTTTATCTTCTCACTCGACCAAACAGATTGCTCAGCAAAGTACAAAAGCTATGCTGAAGCTCATGCCAGCCTGTTCTATTTTCAAGCTGTTTGCTGCCACACTTGACTCTCAGGTATTTCTGGCTTCGCTATCTGCTTTGTGAATTAGCCATGGTTCAGGGCTCTCCTGTAGCCAGCCTGACACAAGGCAACTTGCTTGCAGAAGGGCTCAGCTGTTTGGTTGGTTTGTTTGGTTTGTTTTTTAGTGTGAGAGATTTTTGTTTCTAAAAACTAATGGATCCTGCTTTGTTCTGTAAAAATTCTGCAGACGTCTCAACACTGGTTACCATTAATTAAAACAGCGTCTCCCCCTAACCCAAATTCCCACAAACAAGCTTAAGTTACAACTATTTGCAGCCAGGCACCAAAACAACAACAGCATTTGCAACTTATGCATCAGCAAACCTGTATTCTGAGCAGCAGATGCCTGTTGGCATGTTCCAATTTCTTCTGCCTGTTCTCCAGCTCCTTTGTGCGTTGCTGTTCTCTTTGCAACTTACGGATGTAGTCCACTGATGCTTTTAGAATAGTTCCCTTATTCCAGCGCATATCCCTTTGAAATCAACACGAAAGGAGAAGTTAGGGCTCTCACGGAGACTTGATGTGGAAGTCACTACCTTCACACCAGCGGCTAGGATTACACCTTGTGTTACACAACAGCCAGCTAATATTCCTTCCGAGCTGATGAACGCAGAAGGCTTTTGAAATGCGCTAGAGGGGGCCAGAGCGCAGCTCTTGAGAGGCAGAACACTGCGCGCACCATCCCAGCTGAAAGACATGGAGCACAGGAGCTGCTCCGCAGTGGTTTGGGCTCCCCACAGCCCCCGCCCTCTGCCCTGGGGCCAGCACCACGCCGAGAGGCCGAACACTAGGGCTCCTTCCTCAAGGCTGCACAACAGCAAAGAACTCCACAAGACACTACTCAGAAATCACTGCCTGCTGTATGGGTGATGCCCCATTTCAGCTGGGTAATTAAAAGACTGCAGGGGATCTTGTGTTCATTAAGGACCATGTATGAGCTGGTGCTTCTGCGGTAGAAAGTCCTGAGCTCGCAAGCAGCAGCACACATTAATCCTCCTGGTGGCACTGTATCACAGCTGTGTGACAGCAGGAAGAAAAAAAAGTCCAACATAGCAGCCAACTTGGGAGCTTTAAACTTAACTCTCGCTAAAAATGAAAATGCCACGTTGCAACCTAGGTGTGATAGTCCTTCAGTGAGGGGCTCCCATATTGCCTCTCCCACATTATTCCTCCCACTCACAGAGGCTGCCTGCATCATCTTCTCCTCCACATTGACTTTTTTTAAAACAAATAAAAAGGTCAGTACAGACCACGAGACCAAAGATCCACCTGTTCTGTAGGCTGACAATGTGCAAGATTGCCTTGCCTTAGAGGAAGGTAAAGAGCCTCTCTAAACACCAGTTATGAGTTACTGATTCTGATTTAAGTGACACTTTCAGCTCCGGAGCAAGGAGGGTTCCTTGCTGTTGAACCAGCATTAGGTAGACGTTAACGCAAGCCAGTAACACTGAATTTACCTAAAAAGAACTACAGCCTGCCTTTCTGGAAAATTACCACAGACACTTGCAGGTTTTTAAGTTTTAAAACTTTTCTCTCCCCCCTAAGATTTTGTTTTGTTTTTAAACACCTCCCTCCCACGGACTCCTGGGGCACATTATACTTACGGGTCATTTGACTTGGGTATCAAAGTGCCTAGTTCTTTTATACGATCATTAATATTAAATCTTCTTCTTCGTTCAACTTTAGAAAAAACAGCACAGATGTTACAAGGAATATTCACTCAATTACGAAGTATAAAGCTCTTCATTATAGATTTCTGTAAGTGCCTTTGAAACTGTTGCCTGAAGCTTAAAATCCTGTGGAACAGTAATTTATTTTGCACACCTACACATGGACACACTGAGGCAGAGGTTCTGTCTGTACTTTAAGAATGTGAGACTGTTGAAGTGGCAGACCTAAAATAAGACTCTAAGAATATGATGGCTATGTCTGCATACAGCTCCACCGAGAAGGATGAAAAGTGTATGTTTTCCAAGGGAAAAGTATCTCACAAAAATTCAGAGACAGAAGTTTACATCCTCAAGGAAATCCCAAAGCATGAAAAGGGACAAAAAGTACAGACCTGTTCATATGCACTCTTCCAGTACATATGTCACACTGAGGATATGTGACATTAAACATCAGTGCACATCTTAAATTTCAGATTTTTTTTTAAAGCAAAATTGTGCAAGGTGAGAGTTTGCTAAAAGCAATTGGACTGGATGTTGTTCCCAGTGACTATGGTGACAATAACATCTTCAAGTGCATACTACCTGAAAGCCCAAATAAACAGAACCCTACTTGGAATTAGACCACCTATTCACTTTGGGTTTTTTTTGGAAAAAAAAAGTTTTAAATTGAACTGTAGATTTAAGCACTGTTCAGGGGGATTAGAGACATTTGATCTACAGGAATAAGATCATGAACCAGTACTACATACTTCATGGAGTGCCTCATTCAGATATAAAAACCTAATATTCCAACTCTTAACGCCTAAAATCATTACTAAAATTGGTGCAAAAAGTGAAGAACCAAACTTACTCAAGTTGTGATTGTCTTTCTTTTGCCTCTCCTTAGCCAGTGCTCTCGCTTCTGACTCTGTAGGAAAAATACATGCTGTGCATGTGAATGAAGTAATTAGAATTAAAATAACTCAAACACAACATTTCAGTTTGTGAAGCACTTGTGAAGGAACACCGACTGATAATTGTCAAACAAATCATTACACCCTTCCCAAAACCAGGAGAAGGGCCTCTAACACAAGGTGTGTTTCCTAAAATCCAGTGCTGGTAGTCAGCTTTACCCCTGTACCCACAGAGCTTCTGTTCCCACATTTCCTATGCTGACTTCCATGATGAGAACATTTCCCACGGAGGCCCTGATTCAGCAAGGTGTTTGAGGACAACAAATTGCTGAAATGCAACATACCTTCTCCTATGTAGACATGCAGAAAACATGCTTACGTACCACACAAGCTGAACCAGAGGAACAACATGCTTATTGCATTGCCGCCTGCACAGGATGTGAAGCAGCCAGGAGTCAGAAGCTTTGCTCACTGGAATGGAGACTATGTCCCTTCAGGGCAATGCATGCACATCACCATAACACGCAAGGTGTAACTTAAGTGACCTACTCAAGATGCTTTATTTTCCAACTATACTAATTACTCTTTATATGAAAAAAATAAAAAATTCAACATCTTTATTAGTGATATTGTTAGGAAACAACAGCCCATTTTTTTTTTCTTTTTCTGAAGAAAGAACATGACAACAACCATGCATGCTGCTTTCCAGTTGTCCCCTCGATTCACAGCTTTGGTCCACATTTATTCAGACTACAGCGCACAGTAGTTCAGGCAAACAACTAAATTTGTTATTTTCAGTTCTCATTTGATCTTATGCTTCTCCGACAATTACAAGTACTTTTACATTTACTCTATACATTTTAATTTTTGAGAAAGGTGAGGTGAGATCCTTAACCCTTCACCTTAGATTCTTTCCCAAATTGTTTTCTTTTTATGGAATATGGATTAATTTCCATCCAATCCACAGCAACTGGTGACAAGGGTTTCCCTTGGAGTACTGGAAGCTGACTACCCCAGCACTACGTGCAGTGTAACAAGGCATATCCTTCTCAATGCTAGGCTCCCAAAGGATCTCAAAAAAGCTCGAAAGATTATTCTGTGTCTTAATGAAATCTGGGCTTAATCAGACAGTGCTGTATGGAACAGACAGGAGACTTGTAAGGACGAGACTGATTGAAAGTGCACTCCCTCTGAGCAGGATTCCCATTAAGTGCTTCAATAACCACAGCTGACAGCTCACAACCATCATCAACATCAGACTGGGATAACAGAAATGATTTCTCTTAGTTGTTCATCATTTTGACATTTACACACAGGATGGAGAAAGGTTTTTGACAAATGCTAGATTTAAATATTGCAAGCTAGCTCTACCCTAGTTCCAACAGCAATACCAAGAAACTGAAAACAAAAATCTTTTCTGCGCTTGTATGTGTACAGATGGAACTTCAGCCTCTGCACAAAAATTTTGTGGTGCAGAGAGAGGAAACCTTTCCTACCTAGAATTCTGTCTGCAATAACATATGGATATTAAAGATCACTAGTTGTCAGAATACACTATCAATAGTCAAAGGCTTGGCCAGATCAATGACCAAGTTATTGCTGTTAAACTTACTTCCTAAACTTCTAAGCTGAATGTAACCTGCTACTGTATGTTTTTAAAAGAAAAAGCATTCAAATTGTTTCTGTTTAAAGGTGAAGGTAGAACAGACATTTAACTTAGCTCAGGTCTATCTTCCCTGTTCATTGCAGGGGAGTTGGATGAGATAACCTTTAAAAGTTCCTTCCAACCCAAACCATTCTACGATCCTGTTTTGAATTACTGAGGACTTCCATAAGAACGTTTAACTTACTGATTTCTCCTCTTTTTCTGCCTTCTTTGCCGAAGTCTTACACAATCATCTGCAGCGAATCCACCAGCCTAGAAATCTGGCAAGTTGGATGTTTAGCTTGCAGGCTACAGCCACCTGCAACTTTTTGCAACTGGGGCAAATAAGCTGTCTGTAATGTAGGACCTTGAGTAGATCTCATTCCCTCCCACCCTACTTTAACTCAGTTCAATTTGCTGTTCAGATTTTTCTCTTTCTAGCAGCCACAAGTCATTATGCAGTTTGTGCGTACTCCTTTGGTGCTGAACTCAAATTCTGTGCAGTCATAAATGCAAATATTGACCAACTCAGAGATGTGGCATTTCCTCCTGAGAAGTTGACTCCTGGGCTATTAAAATTGCTCTACTTAAACTAATTCCTGACCAGAACCTGCTTTGCAACTGAGTCAGCCTGTGAGTTTTCACAGTTGAAAGAAGATTGACAAGAAACTATGCCTCTACCAGGTCAGCATACAGCACGACTCTTAGCTGGGCTTAAGAACAGCCAGTTGTGGATATTAAGATGACTTTGTCACTGGTTCTAACAGATCTCCATTTGATCATTTGCAGACAAGCTTGCCTTGTACATCATACCCTACATGAAAGGATGTAACCACATTTACAAGTGAAACATAAGAGCAAAAAAAAAAAAAAAAAGATTGAGAACCGAGGAATTCCCCTTTNNATCATGGAACTTCCCTTCTAAACCTTCAAACTAGGTTTTCAATGTTCCCCTTCCCTCCCCTTAACTCCTAATTCAGATTAGATCAACTTCACTACTGGAAGAACTGACATGACAAGAACTTCAGAGGATACTTCATTTTCACCTTGATTTAAAACAAATATTCTCTCCTAAGTGCTGAATTTTACATTTCATAGGGTGTCGACGTCCAGATTTCACATCACAAGTTATCTGTTCATTACTGTCCCCTACCAGCAGAAAGCCTCACCACATTCCTCAGGGTGAATCCCACAGAGCCTCCAGATGTCAAGCCGTTAAAGTTTCATGTTGATAGAGCAAATAGGCTCAAACTAGACAACAGCTCTGCAAGAGTTTCATGGAAGTTTCCTATGACACGGCTTATGAATGCACAGATTTTACTGCGATAATTAAGGATGGTCTTAATTTGTTACAGTGAACTCACAAACAGCAAAAATACAACTGCATTGCCAGCTAATACATCCGCTAAAAAACTGGCTGCCAAGTAAAAAGTCGCTTTTCATCCATATTTTCTTTCTTGTAACAGAAATTATGCTCAGCATCACCTGAATACAAAACAATTACACCATAGCTCCAAGGTGGTATTTTACATGTATTTACCTGTGAGCTCCCTTTTTATATTAGGAAGATTAGCTGGACACGAGTTGCTGATGTTTAGTCCTGGAGGAGGCATGCTTTGGTTGCCATAAAGGTCAATCAAATTCCCAGACACAGGCAACTGCAAAAGATAAAGAAAAAGATCATTTTCTTTGCCCTTTGAAAAAGCTTTGTACTGGAGAAATGAGTTAGCCTCTGCTAAGAGATCTGTGCTCCTTTCCATGCAAACACAGTTTGTAGTAAGGTCAGCAATAGTTATGCATACTGCATGGGCATGAGGAACAAACCACCTACATTAGGAAATTTCTCTCTTCTGAAGAATTCTGAAGAATTTTTTTTTAAATCCAAGGAAGCACAGCTCAGTCTAAGTTATAAAAAGCCTTAAGACGTAACAGATGCTGACAGTAATGCTGTATTGTTCCTCCTTATCTTTCAGTGTACTTTACCCTCACCACTTCTCTTATCAAAAAAAAAAATCTCAAAGAGCCCACAGAACACTCAGAGGATTCCTCCATTTTTCCAGTAATACGTGAGACAAAGCGCTTAGCAAGTAATTACATGCTTGTCAGAAGACACTATTCATCAACCACACTTTTCATGTGATTTGAAAGCTACTTGCACAGAAAACATTTTGTAAGTTTTAAGTAAGTTTGTTTTTCACCTTGCTTAACAAAAAACATGCACCAGTTGGAGGAAGATTCTGACATGAAGTTTCCTCACTTGTTCATTCCATTATTCTTATTTAGGCATGTTAAGCAAAAAGACTTATAAAGAAATAGAACATTATTCCAAAAAGATTTAACAATACTATTCCTTTACATTAAAATGTGAATTCACAAAAAATTTACCTTTCTCCTGAGTGGATTATTTTACTTGTCTACTCTTTGTTTTCAAACTAGGTTCCGAGAAGACAGGTATAAAACACTGATACCTTATCTGAGTGGCAACACTTCTTGTCATCATCTTTTCTGCAAAGAAAACCAGTCCCTCCAAGACACTGGCCCTGCCAAGATTAACTACTAACTTTACACCCCTGTAAATAACTGTGGAATACAATGGAGTGAGTCATTGACTGTTAAACTCCTACTGACAGTCCTTGCCAGACTGCAACATAAGAAAATCCAAATCCCTCTGCCATCTAGAGCTACCATAGGAAATAAAGCTGATATGCACGCATTAAAGTACCACCACCCAAACGCCATGCTGAGATTTATCAAGAGACAAATCCTGAACAGACGTGGCCAGGAACAGAAATGGAGTTCTCTAACTGAGTCTTCAGGTGACAGAGGGAAAATGTACCTGAATTCTCACCAAGATCTAGTCCTACAATTCCCTGTACTCCCCCCAGCCTCCGAATTCTATATAAAAATATATATTAAAAAGAAATCTAATCTAAGGTCCCAGCTGTCCTTCACAGAGCATGGTCCTTCCTAGTTGTGACACATCCACACAGATGTCACTGTGACCGTTATCCCACTCGCCCTACAAAGCTGACCCTCCTATCTTTTGGTCCCTCAGCACATCCATGTCACTGCAGCAGCAACAGCGTCATACAGCCTTCTGACTTGGGCATGCTTTTTCTATTCATGCTCCTAAGTATGGTGAGAGCACAAAGGACTCATTTGTAGGCCTGGAACTTGAAGTTCAGAACCAGACACGTGAAATCTAATTAGGAATTTCAGGGGGAAGAAAGAATACTTTTTTCCCCCCTCAAAAAACAACCCAGAAACTAGCATCTAGATAAAGCAGCTAGGTTATAATGAGACATGGAGAACAGTCAAGATCACCAAGCTGCTTTACTTAACGCAAGATGGACTCCGCTTGTTACAACAGGTTTGTTATCCCCCCCAGCAGCACCACAGCTCTCAGCACCATGCTGGATTTCTGTGTAAGGTTGCATGAGGCACTCACTGGGAGGATTCTGTTCCCCAGAATGCATTGTGTTGTTCCCTACCTACAGCACACGCTCAGTGACAGTCCCTGAAGTAAGACTCTTCTCTACTGTCGGGGTTCAACTTCCATGGGAAAGTCACATTTTGGAGTGAAGCTGCATGGACTTGCAAGGCTTTCCGCTAGAAATTATGAGCTGGATGAATGAGCTGCCATTTCAGCTCAACACACTCGAGTACTCCATACAGAATCCAGATACCATTTCGTAATTGAATTGCTAAGTAGAAAACCCTCTCTGCAAACCAGTGACCATTTTGTGACACCTTTCACCACAGAAACAAAGCTGGTTAACCTGCGACCCAATGGCAAAGTTTACAAATACTTCCATAGGCAGTTTATTGCAACAAGCCCTCTTCCATTAA
Source organism: Alectura lathami (assembly GCA_013399715.1). NCBI lineage: Eukaryota > Metazoa > Chordata > Aves > Galliformes > Megapodiidae > Alectura > Alectura lathami. The sequence goes on from VXAV01008286.1 coordinate 192,489, forward strand.
GAGGTACTTGGAAACGTCCCTCAGCTTGTTCTACACATAAATCTCTCATTTTGCTTATCAAGTAAGCACTGTTACCACATGTAACAAACTGCTCCTTTCATTCTTTGTTGCTTACAGAACAACAGCACCCTTTGTTGTAGTCTCAGCACAGCTATTTATAGGTTGCGTCTCTTTAGAGACCATTTCCTCTAGATTTTTTTCTACCTCTACTTAGCTCTGACTACAGACATTTATTCCTTATTAATAAAATACTGTGTGTTTTAAGAGCTGAAGTCCATTCCAAAAGAAAAGTGTTTGTTATGTCAGGTTCACTTTTCCCCCAGACCAACTGGTGAGAAGCACTACTCAATCGCCATCTTTTCAGGATCGGTACCAGGTTAATCCAGAGACTGAAATATGCTTTTTAAATCTAGCAGTTTAACAGCGTCAGTATGTAAGTCTTAGTTCTGCTGCTACATATCCGTTACTTACATTCTCACTACATACACTAATCAGTTTCTGAAAGACTGATCAGCTGAAGTGGAAAGCTCCTAGCTAATTCAAATGGCTTGTGCTGCCACAGTTTTCACTGTTCAAGTTTAGAAGTCACTTTAATTTCTTTCATTCTTTGAAATGGCACCTCTTCTAAGAATGAAGAGGTTGGCAACAGAAGAGAGGAACAGTCTGATAGCAACTTTGTACGTAGACTGGTAAAAAATTCACATCCAACGTGGATCAGGCAGTCTATAAGGTTTGTTGTCCTGTAGCAAGAAGGAAGGACTACCCTGAGCACTGACTACATGGGCTCCGTGCACTGAGTACCATCATGTGTTTTTCTGGGAGCAAAGAACCACTCCTGAGGTCCCTGTAAAATCAAACAGGAAGAAAAGCACAAGCAAGTCCAAGTCTTCTCTAATTTAGTGGGTCCCAATCCAGTGAAACTTTACAAAAAGGGACTCCAGAAGAACTGAAATTCTTAAATTCTCTAGTAAGTGTCTTGAAATTTATTCCTTTTCATGCATTTCTAAGTTTTCCTCTTAAATTCCTGGACAGATGCACTTTTCAAGTCATCTTAAATTGAAGGAAAATTTATTCTTTCCAGCAGGACACTGCAGTTACTTCTCAGCCTACTCGAAGGGCACTATTTAATTGAGGGAGGCTGGTGGGCTGTTTTCTGCGGCGTGCCCCATGTCTCCAAGAGGGCTGTGGGAATCTGTGGGAGCGCAGGACTAGGTTACATGGCATAACTTCCCATCAGCAAACGTAAAGCTATGCTACAAAACAGATGCTATGTGGTAAGCCATAAGTTTTGGCACTAGATAAAAAAAGAACCAGATGCCAGCACTGGCAGACATTTACTCAGCCAGATCTAACAGCACTTAAGCCTAGGGCAAACAATTCACTAGAGCCACCCTCCATAAAAAGATCAAAATAAGATTATACCAGCAGTATGATTATGTTAATGCTCTCAGCAACATGAGCCAGCAAACAGAAACGGCAACTCGGAGGTAGCATGCGCCCTCCCTTGCTCACTAGCCTTCACATCTCAGCGGTCTTGTCTCTGTCCCACGCTTCCTGTGTCCCTTCTTCCCCTGTCCAGTTTTTAAGCTTTATTCCTTCACCTTGGGTTTATTTTTTTGTGTTGCTTTGCTTTATTTTTTTTTTCTTCTTTTTTGGTTTTCTGCTTAAATTTTGTACCATCTTTGTCATCATCTAACTCGGGACTTCTTTCCACTTGCCATCAGGCTAACCTAAAGATTCGATCGTAGAGCTTCACAGTTAGAGGAGAGCAGCTTTGGACAGGAATGCTAACACGTGCTTCAGTGTGCCTTACAGTTTCTTACTTGCACATGACAGAGATGGGAACCTGGGTTGCCAGAGGTTCCTTCTAGGCTTTCTGAAGCTGAGTCCATTAACATACCCATTAATAACAATGGGTATAAGCTTACTTCTGTTAGTTCAGTTCACTCCTCTGCCACAATATCCTCACTGAATAACTTGAATTTGAAATAAGAAAAGCAAACCTGTCCTTTGTGTTCCTTCCTCCTGACTCCAGCCTCCATTTTCAAACTCACATTTATCATTGCAACTGTTTACATTAAGGTCTTCAAGGACAACCTCATTACTCTCCACAGGACAATACAGTAACAACTTAGTTGCCTGGAGAAAAGGGTTAGGCAACAGTTTGGCATTCTCTTCAGGAGCAGCAATTAGGCTTAACAGGGAAACCAAAAGGAAAGGACCTTGTACCGTATTTGCCATTTGCAGGGCTGGGTCCATCAGGCCAAGGATTTCTTCATTGTAACTTGATTCCAGACTAATTATGTCATCAATCACGTCATCCATCTGTAGTAGTAAAGGTGAACAATGAAAAATAAAATTATATAAAAAAAAAAACTCTACCATACTCCAAATCCAATCCCACTATCCAGCAAGGGAGTCAGACTGTGACAAAGCTTGAGCCTTCATGATCTAACCCACATTTCCAGTCAGTAGTTACTGGATTATCGGACAAGCTGTTCTCCCCAGGAGCAGCAGAGGCTATCACTGCCCATACAACAAGCTTCACTAAGTGGGAAACCCTCTCCCTGATTCCGCACCATCCCATCACCAAACACAGCGCTCCAGCTCTGCCTGCCCACTCTCCGCCTCGGTCACCAAGGCGTGGGGTAAAAACCTGCAGACAGACAGCAGCACCTGATCCCCAAACATGCACAGGGGGAAGGAGACAGAGCCAACGCTTGCTGGTGAAAGGCTGCGCTTCCCCGACAGTGGAATCCATTTGATCCATTTCCTAATATGCCCTCCCAGAAGCACCACCCAAGCGCAGCTCAGTGATGATTCTAGGCCGTGCAAGCAATCTTTTGGAAGGTGCCTCCAATAAGTTCCTTCACAGTCAAGAGGAACACAGTCCTCCAAGCACCCACTGAGATGCTCTGAGCTGTCCTGCAGATTACCTATTTTTTTTTTTTATGGTCAGTATAAAAAAAATGAACTTAAGTGACAGTAATTAAAAAAAGATGAAAACTGATGGTATAAATAGTAGTTGAAGGGATTTTCAAATAAGCTCAAGAAGGTACGATCAGAGTGAATTACACTGGTCGGAAGTGAGGGCAAGAAAGGAATCAATAGTTACAGCCCCCATCTGAAGTCTAGTTACTAGAACAAAGACCATTCAGCTCAAAATAATTAGAGAAGTAAAAAGAGGACAAATTATCACGGGTAGATTAAAGCCTCTTTCTCTCCCCCATTAAGTGCAAGTGTGAGCTGCACAGAACTGGGGCCTCAGAAACTATCAGTACAGCAATAAATAACATGCAGTTTTGGGAAAACTGATTTAGAGAAGGCTTCCTGAAATGATATCCTAGAACACGCTTGATTCTGTTATTCTGGTATAGCATCACAGTTAAAGTGTTAACCTTTTTCATGTTTTAATGCACTTGATGTCAACACTAATAAACAAGGATGCAACAGATCTATAATACAAGAATGTTTTTTTGTTGCTGTTGTTTTATGTTCAAGTTCTTAAAAACATTACTGGGCGAATTTACTTTTTAGCATAATTTCAAAGAAACATTCTCATTAGGAAGTGTTCAGTGCTCCACCTCCTGTGTCATCCAGTACCTGCATGCATGATGCTCGTGAGTGGGTATTCAGAGCCGGGCACTCACTCTCAACCCTGCTTTGCTCTTCAAATTTATAAAATCCCTGCAGAAATAAAAAGGAAAAAAGGAAAAAAAAAAAAAAAAAAGCAAAGCATGGATCTGAGTTCATGACAGTCTCAGTCCCAAAAAGAGCACAACTGAAACAGTGTCATGCACACATGGGCCTGATGACACAGCTAAGTGAAGCTGTAAATAACTTGAGAAAAAAAAATATTGAGTACAACTGAGATGATAGAATGGAATTTTGATTTTCACTTCCTTTGAAGCTATGGAGCACAAGTAACTTCTCTTACATGTGTAAAACAATTTTGTAATAATTGTTTTTCAAAGTTGGATAAAGTTTTCTTTACAGACTGCGTCTGTATTAGAACTCTGGCACAAAGGCCTGGGCACAAGGGCAGATCTCCAATTCTCTCGCTTGCCAAGCTGCAAAAATCCTGACATGATTCCTGTACTTGCTGTTGTCTTTCAAATTATCTTCCTTCTGCACTTGAGCACATAAAACGTCCAGCTAAGTTTCTACCAGCAAAGATTCAGACAAGATGGGAAATGACTATGCACAGGCTGAACAAGTCTTACATTTGCAGCACTGAGCACTGAAACAGCAAATCAGTAGCATTTTAGGATCTATTACCTGAGATAATCTGACATTCCAGTTAAGCAAAAGACTTGCTCAAATTTTACTGCAAAAATGTTAAAAACCTACAATATCACAAAAACTGTTTTTCAGTTATTTTGTTATGCTTTTTGCTCTTTGTATACTGAATAAGCCATAAATAAAATTATTTCAGAAAGCTAGAGCTTACAAAACTGCTTCGTATTCTCCAAAGGCCAATTATTCACTGTGTGCATCAAGCAAGCAGGAAAAAACACTTTAATAAGCATAAACTAGCTAAAATAGTTCAAAACAGAGGAAGTTACACAGACATGTTTTTCTGCTCAAAGATTTTACACAAATATATATTCATAGGGCAGACACAGAGGTAGCAATTGCGTTTTCCAAGTGAGCAAGTTCAGAAGATAAACATAACATCCTAACAATGAGCAAATATGGTTTGAAACAGAAAGGAGGCAGAATGGAATTCCATTTTACTGAAGCACATGCACAACGAGAGCGTATTACCTCTTTTTCACAGTTGGAGTTGAGCGTAAGCATAGCCATCGGACTGTTGGGCGCACTGCTTCCTGTTCCAGGCGGCATGACATGATCACCGGGCTGGTTTGGACATGGCAAGCTCAGGGCTTGGTTGGCATGCTTGTTTGCTAGAGTGGTAGAGAGGTACTGCTTTACCTGCTGCCGCTGGGCTTGCTGAATATGGTACTTGGTTGGATTCTCAAGGTGAGTCTGCACCTGTATGACAGGAGTTAGGAGAGCCTTAGTGACTTACAACATCATTTTATGTGGAATCAAGTTGAGCTATGCATATAGACCAGCCCAGCATCTGACTCAAAGCACAAACCTCTGCAGCTCCAAGGAACTCAGTGCTTCACTCATTCACCTTCAGTGGCAAGGAATGAGTTTGTGAGATAACATTTCAATAACTGACTTACTAACGGTAAACCAACAAGACCAAATTATTGCAATTAAAATCAGTGCTCAGGTTTTCTATTTTATGCAGATAATCCAGAACAGGCGCTTCTCTGTTCCGACCTTCAGCTACACAACACTTACGTTTTAGTAAAACATGAAGAAATAAATAGCACAGCAGGATTCATTTTACTGTTAATAGCTAACAATTAAAATCAACCTATCAACTGTTATCCTTTATCAGACTTCAACAAAAGGACGAATTAAATGATTTGTTGTTCAGTTTTTGTTTCATATTCTGTTACATATTTAATGTGCTGTTTGGGGGATAAAATGTCTTTTTGTGCCTCCAGATCACTTACATCTCAGATACCTGGCCTAAATCATATACAAATAAGACATCCTGTTTAACACCACATTATGCAAATAAAATGCAAGAAAAGAAGCATCTCAGGTCAAGTCAATCACTATCCTTCAGGAACAGCTATTTTTGCATTTAAGATAAGCTTTCCAATACTTAGATGTATTTTCATATATCAAGTAAGAAAAAAAATCACATGGAACTATTCTCATTCACCCTAATAAAAAAAAGATCCATCTTCTCTTGCTATTTTTAAACAAAAAAATTTCACGATATCTTGGAAACACTGTCACCTTTCTTTGATCGTTAATGTCTTTATCTAAAGGTAGAAAACAAAATGAAACATAATAATACTCTGAAAAGTCTGTTAGTTTTGAAGAGTTCTGTTAAAGTGACTTCTATTGCTGTTACAACTGAACCCACTCGTTTTTGTGGAAGAAATTAAATAAAGCACACTAGATACCAGAGGATAAGGATTTCCTATATATGGAAGCCTTCTTAGCATTCTTTAAAATAAGTCTGCAAATAACAACTCACCTGATAATGATTATACTCAAGCATTTCCAGCATAATACTTATAGGCTGTGAGAGAAGCGACTGCAATATCCTTTGCTTTATGCTACTCCAGTCAGAGATTCACATGTGGAAGCACCATGAACAAGCAGCCCCAAACCAGCAGAAGCAACCTGAACATCACTGCTCAGACTTATAGTAACCTACGCTAATTAGCCACGCATGTAGAGAAACAAACAGTTCACACACAGGCTGCTCTTGGAGCCCTGCAAGTTTAGCCCTAAATATTGGTATTTTTTCCCCTGCCTTTGATGTCATGCTTTTTCATAAACATAAAGGGACCTTTTAAGTGATGGGCTATCAAAGTCAGATTGACAGTTTGCTCAAGGCTAACTCACTATTCATCTTTCGTTCCAGTCATACTAATAGACAATGGTATTTTTCTTTAGCACGAAGGTTAAAAGTTTTTAACTACAGAGTAGGAAACAATCAAACAAACATCCTACGAGCCAAGCACACACCCACCGGCCATGGGGCGGGCTGGGTGAAGCTGTGGGGCCACACGGCCCTGTACTCGGCCCAGAGCCCTGGCTGCCCGTCACCTGAACTCACACAGGACCTGCAGCTCAAGAGGAGGATTTTGAAGCGCTGAGCCACTTCTTCAGCCTCCCTTGTACTCCACACCAAGTCAGTCTCAGCCTACAGATGGAAGAGGTTTCCCAGTTTAGGAATGGCTGGCAAACCACACCCCAAATACCCTTCATCCACCCTTCCACAGCAACACACACAGCCCCAGCACCTTCCAGCCCTTCCTCATCCTTTCTACCCAACTACCTGACATAAGTGCTGTGCTAAAGCACATGCAGCCAAAGTTGCTCTGCTTATGTTATGCTCCCAAAGCATACTTAAGATAGCGTTTCTAGAGAGTCTAACCCGATTTGTTGCACAAAATGGCAATGAGACACCATACATAACTCTGCTGTGATAAGTACAGCACTTGCTTTGTTAGTTCCCAGCTGCATTAGCTATTTTCCTGTCACCAGTTGTAAGAGTTATGCTACCCAGATAAACCTATTTTTCACTTAACTTTTCATCTTCTGAGCAGATAAAGTTACCAGGAAGCAAGTTAATCTTTGTAACTCTTATCTTAGAATATGTTTTTTAAAAACAAGCCCTACTTGTCTGACAGCATTTGCACAGTCCTTTTCCTCCACCAGTACCGTACACCCAGCTGGGGTAATGGGACGGAACAAAAACCTCTCTGCATCAACCCAGGATCTATCTTCCACCCTTCTAGGAGATGGACCAGCATAACCCCAAGATCCAGATCTGCACTGACACAAAATTGCATTTTTTCTTTTCTTTAACATGCTGTGCTGGTTTCTGTATGCCAGGAAAGACAATTAAAGAAGTATGAAATTAAGTCTCAGAAATAATGCAGTTCTTACATTACAGTAGACATCAGTGCATCATTTAGAAGTAGCCTGATACAAACAAAATCCTGTGTCTAAGTAGACAGAGCTGTTGATAGAAAAGCAACAAGCATAAAAACACAGAGCTCTTACTTCAGATGCAACATAATGGGCAACTAACCAGCACTTCTGGCGGGACATTCAATCAGAAACTAGGAAGTAAGCTGGGCATTTAGCTTTTGAGTTAGATTTTTACGATTCTGGAACAGCTCCTCAGAGCTCTCTTGAGAAGATACCAGTCTTATCTACCTCTCCTTCCAAACTCATTTCAGTTCTCCTAGATCAGGTTTCTACCTCTTACAGAAGTGAAACTCCCCTCTGAACGTTTTCATCTTACTGACAAGCCTCCTTCCTGTCAGAGATTCCCAACCCCGCATGCCCCTCTCCCGATTACATCCACACTGACACATGCCGGACCAAGAGGAGACCCACGAGGCACCACAGCAGGGCACAGACAGGGCCCATGAAAGGTGCTCTCCTCCATCTTTCATCCCCCTCATTCTGGTGGCAGATATCACACCCACCGCTCTTAGTCCCTCTGGCAAAGAGCCTCTGGCCAGGACTGTGCCGAGGCCTAGAGGCACAAGGTGCTTGTTCCCCTCTGCCATGTTGAGGCCCAGCTCTTCCAGCAAGAGCTGGTTCAGACCCTGCCAACTCAAACTAGGACATAGCTCCCATTTCTTAGCAAAAAAGGGATTGTTAAAACCCGAAACAAAAAACAAGCCACAAAGCTGCAGAGGTATCCCACCAGCTGAGGACTGGACATCTGTAAGAGGCACCCGATAACCTGTTGGGATGCCGACAGCTCTGGGCTGCCCTACATCGCCTTGGTTCCCCACAAGCAGGGAAGGAGCACATTTGAACACAAATGAATTGCCTGAATCACACAGAAGAAGATTCTTCATCAAAAGCACCACTGAACCTTCCTATGAAAGCACAGCCAAAACATTTAATGCTTCATTTATGCAGAGACAGGCTTGGGCATAGGAACATACCAGAGAGAGGACAGCTAACCAAGTGGGAAGAAGAATTTCTCCCCTCATCCCTTTTTTTTTTTTTTTTTTTTTTTAATTAAAAAGACCATTTGTTTCAAGTAAATTGCCTTAGGACTCCCAGCTAATTATTACAAATAAAATACTTTTTGGTCAGTTTTATCAGTTCAATAGAACTTTCTGTTGCTCAGAGAGCTAAATGTCATGGGATTTTAAAGAAAGGTTAAAATTCAGCATCATTTAACAATTAATGGTACACAAAGAAAGATGATGTAAAACCACATCCAGTTGCATGCTTTGCAAGAGCTACAGGCTTCAGTTAGGACCAGTGCACCATGAAGCCATCCAACATGCTGATCCAGGACTTCAAAGCTACTTTTTAAAGTGTCTTCACCCCCATCAAAAACCAACAGCAGCAGCTACAATTTGTTTTCTAGGACCTTGAATAAAGTCAGAATGCTGTATTATCAGGTGTCTACCATTGCACATGATAAAGAAATGCCCAAAGAGAACAACAAATAAGGGAAATAATCAGTTAGTGCCTCTTACATTTTACTGTCAAAGCATGTATATATATATTGTTAACTTGATTTTGAGCAGAGGCAAATTAGTCTTAAACATAAATAACCATTCAAGTGGGATTTCTTGTATCAATATTACCCAACCTTTGAAGCCTTTACTCCTTAAGTTTTCTAATCCAGGTTCAATATTCTGCAAGCAATATTCACCACAAATTCATCTACTGTGCCTGGAAACCCTGAGTACCATACACAACTTCAATTATTTCATTGAAATATTGATAACGGGTTTCACAGCCATGCCAAGATGAACCCTCATACTCACTCAGAAATTCAATAACCAGCATGGTAACAGTTTAACTCAAAGACACCTTCCAACAGCTTTCAAACATTAAGCAATAGCTTCATTTTCTTCCCCGTAAGGATGTCAGTGGTCTGAAGTAGTTTCACATAGAAGTTCAGTCCTCTTGCTTTCTGAAACATTTCCAGTCCCCCAAGATGAAACAGCTACCTCACTTGAAAATTGAGTTGTTTGGTTGCTGTCATTCCCCATAGGGTCCCTTTGAACTCAGAAATAGTTAAATCTATTTAATATCTTACCTGACCGCTGTTCTACCCTTCTCTCCATCTTTTCTAGAGCATATTTGCTCCCTTTCTTTTAGTCCATACCCCAGGGACAGCGAGTTAAGAACGGAGACCACAAAGCCCAAGAACAGAAAGCTGAAAAGTTACTTTCATTGTCTAGGGAATGACAGGCAAAAAGAGTATTTTATCTTAGGACATAGCCAATGCAAAGAAACGACATCAGTTAACACTGAACAATACACTCTGGTTACTTAAATCATCCAAAAAAACCCTTTGAAGACGAAAATCAAGGCAGGTACAAGAAAGCTATTTAGGATCTGGCAGTATGATCGCAGCCTAAGTGCATCCAACAGTCATCTTCTAACACACAGTTATGAAAATCAAAAGGCATATTGTAGAGAATGAACATCATTTATACAACTGGGAGTTGTTTTGCACATCACCAAAAATTCCTCTGTTTCATGTGACATTTTCCTCCAAGGGAAAGACATGGAAGCAGACAAAAAGAACAAAGTTTTTGTGGATTAGTATTTAAAAAGTGTACTTCAGCTACACAGAAGCACATGACAACTGTATCTAAAGAAATTAATGAGAGGTTAACCAATTTGCTTAAGACAACAAGAACTGATGTAATTTGCAGGTTAGTAGTGTGCTAGCTGCCATTCCATAAGTGTGGTTTTCTGCTGAATCTTATCCTTTGGACTGCTACATTTTTCTGTTAGGAAATGAACATTTCAGCTGTTTACTGCTTGGCATACATGCCAAAAGTTTTTGTCTTATATAGTTACTAGGAGGGTACCAAAAACCTTCTCAGCATTTCAGGACGGACAAGTAATTTACTCCATAAAACACCAGATACAAGCCTTTGCTATGATTTCACCTGTACCAGGTGCTTCAGCATGTAAATATTTTATGACTAACAGGAAACAATATCAGCCACAAAACTGCATCTGACAAGCAAACTTGAATTACTGCCAAGGTAAAAACAAACAAACAAAAAAACTTGATTGAAGCACTTCAAATCTACATCTATTTCTGCTGTCATCCTCTCTCATCTGCACAAGAGGCTCTGAGACTGCTCATTGCTCACGTGAGCATGAAAGACTCCCCTGCAGAACTGCCAATGATAGACAAAGCTGCTCCATAAGCTCAAGAGGAAGCAGAACCATAGCACCAGATGCTTCAGTTGCCCCAAAGCCAGTGGAGATGGTCTGAAGCCACCTCTGCTCCCAGCTTCTCTTGGAAAGCCTTTCACAGCCAAAACAATATAATCCACCCTTCCGACAGCAGCACCAACCCAAGATTTATCCAGACCACTCTTTCAAGTCAACAGTGAACTGTGTTACAGTCACAGAGTGGTAAAAACGTTCGTTCGACCTCATCTTCCTCCTAAGGCTGCCTAGCACAGTGTTAGCTAGTGCCAGCTTTGACCTGCAGTCACATATTTAGAGCCTGAGCAAGACTATCAGTTACAATTGACAACAGTTACTAATTCCACCACCCTTCCAGGCTCAGTAACCCCTGCTAGACCTGCACAACAGAACATCTCACTTCCAGGTCTCCGGTCCACTGGAAGTCTGCTGTAAAAGCTGGTGTCTTCAAATGGCTTAATTCTACTGCATTTCTCATGGCAGGGGAGAAGTGCAGTATCGTGACCCTTCTCCTCAGCTGGGCCTCAAGAGGTGAGATGATAAACTTAAAGCTATCAACTTCCATATGTACCAGGGATTTACAGATTCTAGATGGATTTCTAGAACCCACAGATGAGGCAGCATGCACTTAGCTACACAGGAGGACACAGTTCTACACCAAGATAACTTCCAACACTGAGGAACAATACCTTCTTTGAGGCTAAACAAGGAATGAGTTTGATTTAAAAGTCTTCCATATCCACAATCCTAGCTTATAAGAAAGAAGTGGTGTTGAGAATACTGTCCATGGGCTCTTGAAGTACTACGTACAGAAAGTCAACATTCAGCAAAGGAACACAAGATAGGGACAGAAATGTAAAGATCGCACTAGATGAAAATATACTTCACAGCCAAAAGCCACGTACACGATCATACTGGTATTCTTTTTTGTTGTTGTTTTGAAAATAAAGTTATCTGTAAGCTCAGATACAACTCTTGAATTATTATATTCCAGAGGAAGAACCTACTTTGGAAGCACGCTGCACATGAGGACTTCTCCACTTGTTGCATGCATACCTAAAAAATGATGCAGGTAAAATGCTGCCATGCTCATTACCCACACAGAGACTGGCAGCATGTTCTCAAGGTCACTTACAAAGCACAAAGTATCGAGAACACACCACCAAGCACAACCAGATTTTGAGAACAGGAAACAAACACACCAAACGTAACAAACACCACACAGTGTGCGCTGTGTTTGGCCTGTACCACTAACTCAAAAACCTTCCTCCTGAATCATGTAAAGGAGTGTCCAAAAATAAGTCACAATAGTTTTGAAAGGACCATTTATTTTAACTAATTACTTAGCAGCAGCCTGGCTACAGCACAAAGAACACTTGTTTTAGAACACACTTGTTTTGAGGCTATCTGCTTTATGACAGACACACAGTGCCATGAGAAAAAAATTAGCAAGAGAATGAAGATTTTGTTAATTCAAAACAGCTTTATTGGATAAACTACCATGAGCTTCTACATGTCACAGTTACTAAAGAATTAGCAAGACTTTGCTGGGCCCTATAAAACTTTGCCTACAGCCTGTGATGTCTCATGGCAGCCCCAACATGGAAGGCTTGAGCAAGCAGAAGAACAAAGCTCTAAGCGCATCCATTTATTCACACTACTAATATGATTAGAAACAGTCTAAAATAATAACAAATTGCTGACTTCATTTAAGTGAAGGAAATGCAAGCTGGCTTACCCTGAACTGCCTGATTTTCATCCTTCTGTTCAACGAGCTGTGATGTTATTTATGGCTGTATTAAAACCTTCTGGGTTGTAATAAAACAGCCCCAGTACCTCAGAGCACTCGATCATCATGCTCGCTAATGTAAGACAACCCAAGTCACCTTCATGCAAACTCCGCTGGCTACGACCTGAAGCATTCTGCTAAATGCCAGAATTGGGATTTTTTTTTGGTACTTTGGCAAGCCACAAAGGTGCGTGCAGTCCTTCTACAGAGGCAAGGCACCACTCTAGAGAAGAATTAACCCAGCAAGCTGATTTGATGCCACAGAGCATCCACACTGAAACCTGTGCTGCCACCAGTACTTCTGCTGGGTGATGGCTTTTCCTAGGGAGTGGACCCTCATGTCGCTGACACTTCCATTAAGCAACATTACATATTTTCTTACCTGACATCTCACTCTCAGAGAAGGTGTCAGAGCTGACATCACAGTAGACACAAGAGACTAAAGGTGACAACAGTAAGAAATTAAGTGCGTTTATCGCACTTTAATTTTAAACCACAGTGAAATGTGGTGTTTTAGTTCCTTCTTAGCTAAAGGAACACTGCCATAACACTTTTGGAGCACAAAGATGTATTTAAGGCAGACAGCCACTATGTTGCATGACCTCACCTCTACACCCCTTGAACTCATTCCCATAACAGCCAGATGGTAGCTATCCCTCTGTCTCCCAGGAAGAAAAAAGAAAAAAAAAAAAAGACTAGCATAGGCTCATTTATTAAGGTTAAAGAAGGACAGCAACATTTCAGCCCTTTAGAGATCTCAGGCCCTAAATACAGAGAGATGCAGCATCATGGTCTATTTTATACCGACAAAAACAACATCCAGCTGCTCAGCCACTTTTATAACCTTCCCCACACCTGCCCCTCCATGTCTTGCAGAGATGAGCTGTTGAAAACCCTGCTCATGTTATTATTTGCCCACTGTATGTAAAATAAGTTACACTGTGAAATGAGAAGCTCCTGTCTACACAAGCAGCCCTTGGTGATGCCAGAAGAAGTGGCATTTGCAGCACTATTGGCTGAACTGGTGAAATCTTTTGAGAAAAATTCAGCTAGCTGTCATTAGCCCTGGTTAACCGACTGTACAAAAACCTGCAGTCGGGAGCATTACTTCAACAGATGTTCCACAAGCATGTTCCTTATCAGGAAAACTTAAAGACTGTGAAAAATGTGTTTATATGAAAAGATGGCCAAAACCTCTGCTCTTCCAGCACAGACATGCCCTCCAGCAGCAGCCTTCGCAGTGTGGCTCCACACCAGAGCTGCAGCCCTGCAAGGGTCTGGAAGCTCTCGATGCCCTACTGCACAGAGTCCTGCTGGTGCCAGGGTTAGGACTCTGCTTACAAGACTTGAATCACATTTTGTAACACAGCACCACAAAATTCCACCTTACCAAGCAGTTTACAGAAAACCCTTTTCAATGGTTTCATCTGAACTTCAAAAAAGCCCACGTGAACAGCACACCAGGAGAAGCACATTCACAAGATACAAAGCTGGGTGTGTGTTACTTGCCTGATTCTCCAAAGGTTAGCTGCAAGTGAGTATTGCCAAGAAATTCCGAAGTATTGGTTTTGTCAGAAGATCAAAACGTCTCTTGAGAGAGACATCCAGGGCCTCCAGGCTTGGTCTCAAAAGAATCCTATTTTAAACCACACTTGACCCACACTAATGTTACCCTTCAAATGCTACTACAAGAACAGAACTGCGTTCTCAAGGGGAAATAGAGATAGCATCCTCTAGTAAAGCCATGTTTAGGTGAAAAATACATGCATTGCTTTCTGCAACTGGAAAATAGGTAATACTGCCTGTATTTCACAGCAAACCTTTCACCACTGATGGATAACACACCAAGCTATAGCTGCCCAAGACACAGTACAGAAACGCAACCCAGCTGAAGGCAAGCAGGTGCTGGACAGTTACACGGATGTAATCAGAAATTAGATGCAGATTAACTAGATACTAACTAACTCTCCACTTCCCTTACCCCTTTTTATATCTCAAGTATAAACCCATTGTAGCATATCAGTACTTTACAGGATAAAATAATAGTTGTAGAAATACTAATTCTTTAAAAATGCAAATAATCACACACTGGACTGTGTGTTTTAAACGAAAGTTTGGAGAGGAAAACTCAAGGGCACTAGGAGCCAGGGTGGATGCCAGCACATCCACAACAACAAATAGCTGGGTTTAACACCACACCTACTCACAGCTGGTACCCAGGACCCCCCACGGCTTGATGCACATCCACCAGCAGCACGGTGCAGGGCACAGGGCTCTACAAGAGAGCAGCTCAGCGCAAGCCATTCGCACCAGACTGGCTCTAGACTGGTCCTGCAGGCTGAACTCCCAGTTGTGGCTGCACAGCAGGATAGCCCCTTGTTTCATTTCCTCTGACATGAATCTAATTAGTACTCATCAACAAAAATAAATGAACTTGTAATAAGAGGGGACAATGGGAAATCTACTGCAAAAGCAGGTGGCTGGTGGTGACACAGTGCAGGCTGCAGGCTGGCCCACAAAGGTGCCCGCTGCTGACATGAGCTGATCACTCTCATCACTACAACTGTTGGCAGGGCTGTGCTGACCCAACTACCAAGTTACTCTTCCCAAAAAGCACTTTTTTTTTTTTTTTTTTAATCTCAAGCTGTCTCAGTAGTCCCACATCACCTTTTTGTGCAGCAAATGCACGTATTGGTGCAGCCATGGTGCAATAGGTACCAGGGCAAGGAACGCTGTCAGCCACCACTGCTGCCAAAGCCAAGCATCATGGACCTGCACCCTAAAAAAAAATGAGCACAAATGGATTGAGTAACAGGCAATTCTGCTTCCTCCTTACACCATCTGGTGGCCTACTGCTTACAGACAGCTAGTAGCACTAGTTAACTGAGGCATGTTTTATGGAATTGCAGTTACTAGAGAAGAGGCGATGCTAGATCAGCTGGGTCCTCTGCCAGTTATCAGCCCCTACTCCCTGGCACACACTGCACCAAAGTGGAGCACCCAGACACTGCACTCGCATCACGATGAGCAGTCGGAGCAGCTTCAGTCATCACAGCTTGCTAAGCTTGTCCTACCAGCTTCAACCAAAGCAGGTAAGAGGAATTAATAGCAATCCCTGGAGAAGGTGGAAGCTCAGAAAGGCTTTCTAAGGACAACTCCTGGGAGAAGCCTGGGCTGGAAGCCTTTCCCTTGTTACTTACATCCGACACGCCAGGGAAAGGCAGGAGGCGGCTTTGAGCACCAACCACGTAGGAAGCGGCACTTAGCACAGAGCGACCACTGATCACTGAGAAGCACTCCAGAGCAGAAGGCACCGCTTTTCTTCTCTCAAAAAGCCAATGTATGTTAGGAAAGCATAAACTCTTTTGAGAAGCCACAGTTGCATGATTAAATACTATTTTTCCTTTTACACAACAAACCATACAGGGCTGAACCCTTAAGGAATATACGAACTTTCATGTGAAAGGAGCCCATTAACTGCTGCACAATTAATGGTGCCAGTGCTTGGGATTCATTTCACTTTAAAAAGCAGAAAGGACAGAAAGCTTACAATTGCTGCACATAACTGCTGAGTCATTCAAGGTCATTTCACTCCTTCCCTAACAAACTGCTTCTTTGAGACCCAGCCCATCGTGGCATTTCAGAAGACTGAAGTTTTACAGGGAGTTGGGAAGCAGAATTTTGTTAGCTTGTGCTAGACTTGCAGGACTCAATATTATTTCAGATTTAAGCCAAAAAAGTTTGTTTTTTTTTTTTTTCTGAAGGTACTATTTATTATGGAAATCCAGTTTATCAGGTTGGGGAGGGGACATTACACTTCACAGGGGTCACTTAGAGAAGACTACGAGCCTACAAGTATTTCAAAAGCCCTTTAATATATATTTTATGAAGATTTGCGTCACATCTGTATGGCTATCAAATAGATTCCAAGAAGCCTGATCTCCATAAAATAGTCAATTAAGTAGTAAAATCATATTAGATCGCTCAAACGAAGATTTTTCAATTAGCAAGTTCTGATAAAGATAACTTGCTGTATTCTTTAAACAGAAGTCTCACCTATAAGAATTTTCTGTTTAACAAGAGAAGAACTAGCTTCCTGAAATGACAGCAGAGCAGTATACCATTTCAATAAGACAGTTCCAGTTCACTCGAGGCTGTAAGCAGCAGTAAGAGAAGCTCTGCTCCACCAGTTTTGGAATAGAGGATTTCCACTAGCTGCCTGTTTATCGCTTACTCTGAAAAGAAAGGGAAACTTGCTTCCTAATCAACCATGAAGTTCAGAATGCTTGGTGGTTTCAATCAGGACTTTCCAGGTGATTCACCCTCTTGATTTACAAACTTCCTTACAAATTCCCAGCTAATTTCTGATTTGCATTTAGAAGAATTTCTGTGTTTGTACCACTACAAGTGTATTTTACAATAGTTTAGTGGAAGGCCTTTCACTATAGCTAGGAAACAAAAGAAATGTCAGTGTTAGAGGGAAACTCACTATGAGGATTTTCTAGAGCTTATAGCAAGGAAATTGGGTCTTTCAAGGATGCTGAGGTGCCCAGCAGCTTCTGAGATCTACAGCCTGATCTAGCAAAGGTCACACAGCTCCCTCCCAAGCTGACATACCCTCAGCAGTCTCTACAATGTCTTTTGGTGAGCAGATATGCTTGTCTCCATATTCAAAAGGAGAGGGTAGATACAAGCACAATGCCCCAAGACAGAAAAATTGCTCTTTGAAACACTGTGGTTTTTTAAAACACATAAGACATTCCTGCTGATGTCAATGTGTTCATTTTGAGATATGATGCAGATTCCAACCAAGTCAGGAACAAAAACTCTGTTGTCGGAAGCCAGCGTTTCAAGTAAGAGCGGTGCCTGAAAACAGCTAATGGCTTCTGGGTTGTGTAAGCCACACTGAGAAATACAGTAATACTCACTGCTCTTCTTCCAGAAAGCTGCAATATTATTCTTCATCCAAACGATCTGCCTTTCACCTTGGAAAGGGAATTGTGTGTGTGCAGACAATGGAGGGCAAACCACAGTTTGGGGAATTACCAAAACCCCATGCCTCTACAAAGCATGCTACAACTCTCTACAGACTTTGTCTGTCCTCAGGATATCGTTGCTTCATCCCTAAAAAACTATAAAATAAGATCCCAGACCACAACGTGACAGACAGCTACAGCAGGTGAGACAAGCCGCCCCTTCTTCTTCATGGATGATACTGCAGACACACAATACTTTATTGATGATACTTGCCTGGCATTTTACACCCCACTCTTGCCTTCCTACTGAGCAGTTGTATTCAGAAAGAAAGCAAAGTCACAGCACTCCCCACCACGTGAGGCATAGCTCTGCTGCACCGTAACTTCTGGGGGATGCTTTAAGGACCACTGACTGAACCTCTCCACTCCCACATCCCACCTCATGAGACTTATACGATGGGGACACCATGACCACCTCATCTCACCTCTGGTGTAACACAGCCCAGTGAGATGTGACCTGCTGCAGCTTCTGCACTCAGACTGAATCCAACAGGGACATTTTTGATGGAAAAAGGAGGAATGCTATGCCTCGATTTGGTGCTGGCTCTTCTTTTCTTGCCTGTCATTAGGAACAGGGTTGAAAAATCTTACAGTTTTAAGAGATCTTAGCCATTTTGCCACCCAAGAGGCAGTAGATGTTTTCTCACATTCATTTTGCCATTTAGCTGCTCCTCCAGGCTATCATAACCTCACTTGCTGTTTTACACAGTCTTGATCCTTAGCCTTAAACGCAACTAGAGGTGAAAAACATACATCCAGAACTTAGGAAAAAGCAGACAAAAAACTGACACCAGCAAGAGCTGGAGGCTATTGGGTGGATGGAATGAAAAAGAGCTTTTTAAAAAGCTACCGCAGAAACAAAGTAATGAACATGCACGCTGGAGGCCAGAGCAAAGTGCACCACGCTACGACTAACTGTACACAATTCAACATTCAGGCCCCAAACTAAAGAAACTACCGACCCACACTGCCTGCAAAAGTTGTGATTTGTGGCACAAAGCAAGAAGGCAGAGTACGATTTCATCCAATGCAATTATGTCTCACACAGCTTTGAGGACAGGAAATGTTCAATGGAAAGCACACTCCAGTTTTATCATTTCAGTTTGTACTTTTTTCCCCTCCAGGCATTCTAGTTGTACTTCCCCAACAGGTTTATTACTTCAACAGGACACCAGACTCTCAGACTTTCCAGCATTGAATTGGTTAACAGCTTAAAGGCACCACTGGGCATCAGTTTGGGGAAACAAAATACAATGATACAAACACCATGACTAGAGTAATGTGTGAAAGCCAGCTGCTATCACTTGACTATTAGCCTTCATCAGAGAAGTGAATAGTCTAGAAAGGCAGCTCCAGCATCTGAGAGCCCTCCCAAGAAATACACGCTCTTGGAAACTGCAGTGCCATCTGCTGAGAGATTACAATAGTGCAATGCAATGAATGACGTGCAAAGGTGTTCTCCAGTGCTCAGAGCATTTCATGCACTAGTTTAATTACCGTAATATCGATGTTGAAACGCATGCTGCTTGTGGTCAAGTGCAGAAGAAAAAATTGCTTAGATTGGATAAATTATCCCAAAGTTTTCAAAAGGACTAACCGAAACATCCCAGCCTACTGATACCCAGGCAAGGCAAGAACACTAAATCAAGAGGCCCACAATAAAAATATTGTTCCAGTATGCTGAAAGGATAAGAGTATCAATGTGGGACACCCAAACTATTAATTTTGTTTGGACATTCTAACTTTGCTGAAACACTGGTATTAAACAGATTTGTTTTATTTCTTTAAGATACTCTATTTTGTGCTCCACATCTTTACAAGTTTGAAAACTAGATATAGCTCTAAGTCTGCTAAACTTCAGATGCATATTAACACGTCTCAAAGCAAACAAATAGGCAAGCGGGGAAGTGGCATCCAATGGCAGTGCTCCTAGGGGCAGCCTGCAGGGCTGAGCTGTTACCCCAACATGCCAGCTCCCTCCATGTAACTGGTTGGAGGCAGCAACATAATTTTGTAGTTGGTAACGGAAGAATTGCTGAGAACTAAAGAATAGCAGGGTAATGATTCCACAAAGGCCACCATATTATTTAATTTACCCATCTGACAAGCATATAAAATCAGGCAAGTCTACTTTGTCGGGTCACAAAGAAAAGTCATGGAAGACAAGCTCGCCAGCCCAGGGGATGCAGAGGGGATGTATGGAAGGCAAACAAGGAGGATGTTTTACCTTATTTGCACTGAAACACTATATCCCATTCCACTCCCAAAGGTGCTGCTGAATTACAGGAGGTTCAGAAAAAGTCTTCTAAAGGATTCAAGATCTGGCAAGCCCAAGATTCAACATGTAAGCAGAAAGCTACCACAGTCTGCTTTTCCTGTAGCCCACAACAGTTTCAGGAGTGTTGCAATCTGAGTCTGACATTAATTATTAAGGAAGACTTATAGTAACAATAATGTAATTCTTTAAGTCAGACAGACAGACCTAACCAGATCCCCTGACTAGCGACTGATGAGGTAAGAAATCCAAAGTGGACACTGCCCTACAGAGTTCTTCTCGCAGAAAAGGGAAAGACAGCAGTCTATTGATCCAGTTCTAGTCTGACTCTCTCATGTAGTTTCTGAGTAATGCCTTTCCCACCTATAAAGAAGAAAAGAACTTTCTATATTTTTAACTGAAGAATGCTGTATGAATATTTTCCTAAGTAAATACAAGCCAGATGTTTTCTGTCCTCAGATCAGGGACAATTTCCACTACATGCAGCATAGAGATGCATTACTGAAATGGATCCTTTTGGTCTAAGAGCAAGACATGACGCTGGCACCTATCTCTGAGGGATAAAGGGTTAAAGCATTTCCTCAACTGGCCTACTACTATTGTGAAGTCAGTGTTCAGCTGAATTCCATCAGGCCATGCTTTCCTAACACAACCTGACATGTTCCTCTCCAAGATCTTGGAATTTTTTTCTCCTCTCTGCCTCTCAGTAGTAGACACTAGAAATAAAAACACCCCAAAAGCCAAATGGTAATCCAAACACAAAGTAATATTTAATTATCTAGTTGGGGGGGGGGGNTCCTTTACAGACAACACAATGCTGGGTTTTGTTTCAAGTTCATAACTTGGCTCTTAAAGTAGTTGATAATGAACCAGCAGGCATTATTTTAAATCAACCAGTTTTATTAAATGAGCCAGAAAGGAAAGAGGCAGGGCTAATTACCAACATTCCTTGATGAATTACCTAGCGGTGTGTGGTAAATCTCTGGGCGTCTTTGTCTTTATCCCCAAATTTATCCCTTACTTATTTCTCAAGAGGTTAAAGGACATGGGGCTAATTAAGGAACCAATCCAATGACAGACAGAATCATTCAAGGTAAGGCTGGTTTCCACTCTTTCAAGCTTTTGCATCTCTGCCTGGTACTTCTTAATCTAGGTTGTTTTTTTTTTCCCCTTGATATTACTGCTGGGGAGGGGGAGGAGAAGTGCTAATCTTGTCACAGCCAGGCAGGTTGAAATTGCCATGCAGTGCTGGGCAAAATGCTCCATATTTGTAATTTAGCCAATAAGAAATTCCTTAAGCCTCTTCTGAATGGCAGGAATGTCTCCAGCTTGTCACTTTGAATTCATTCACTATACGGCTTCAGCGTCTCGCAGAATAATGCTGCCAAACTAGCCAAAGAACTGAAATATTTGCGAGTATACATAATGCCTAAAGATTACTTTAAGCAGATCTAAGTTTTCACATTTTAACATTTAACATCTACCAAAGCTGTCAAGAGGCCTTCCCAGACCTCTACGTGACTCCCTGTTCCCCAGCTCCGTGGGGGCTCTGGGCACTGCTTTCTGCCCAAGGAAGCTGTGCAGACAACGAGCACAACTGCCCTGCCCAGCGCTGACCCCTTCTACGATCTTGGATCAATCAGGAAAGTGTGGTAAGATGGGTTTTTTAATTAATCTTGTCTGAAAAAGGACTTCATACTGCCTGCTAAAACTTCTACCTGGTGGGCTGCAGAAACTCATTGTGCTTCTAAGGCTCACAGCTATGAGCACCTACAAGGCTTTGGGAAGATGAACTCATCTTCTGCAGCTCCAGAGCAGCCCCTGACATGCGGTGAGACAGTTTTCCCAAAGTCTGGTAACTTGGGCATGGATTTTTTTCCATGGTCTGACCATATTTGCTGAACTTTGAAGAAGTAACAGAACCAACTCAGCAAGCTCCCCTTACCTTGGTGGATGTCATCATCCTTCCTCTTGGCCAAAAATGTTATTTCAGGCTACCAGGTAAACCAGGTCCCTCAGCATGCCCCTGCACAGTGCCAACTAATCCCCACTGTGGCATGCCACCTTTTTGGAACATGCCTACGTGCAAGGCAGCAACTCTGGGAGGAGCAGCAGTTTTACAGCTACTCCCCTGCTCTGCTCAGTTACCTGTGTGCTGTGCTCACAACATTATTTTCCCAGGAAATTACCCTAGGCTCCCAGCAGAATCACTCAGCATCAGCAGGGCTCGCTCCGCACCTTTGAGAGCTATAAACTTGTGCCACAGTGACCACAGCTGAAGAGTCAAAATGGAAACATCTGATATTTTCACTCAGCATCAGCATTTCTCTCTCAAGCTGGGCAACACTGGCATTCACACCCAAAGGAAAGGGGCATTTGGGAAGAAGGGTGAAAGTAGTGTTTGCACCAGCAGTCAAGCAATCAGATACTTGCACACAAGAGAACACTGAATTCCAGGCATGTTTAATGTCTAATAACCTCTGGGTTAAGCAATACTTTTCCTCTAGTGCTAAACACAGATGTTGGCAACAGTTCTTATTCTGGAGTAGCCCACATCCCACTAAGCAAGCAAGACTGAAGGCCCAAGAGATGCTTTTACTTACATGAGGGCTTAGAAGACAAGGCAGACTTTAGAGGTTCTCCAGTTCAAAGCAAGTTTTTCTTTATGAAGAATTTGCTGCAGGCTAAGCTATGCTCCGTGGCTCTGCTATAGCATATCTAAGTTCACCAAGGCTTGGTCTTCTCTGAGTTAAAATTGCAAATACATGCCACACTTACTTAACATAGGGGCACACACTACTATCTGCTATTGTCAGGTTCGATTAAATTAACTTCTAATCTGATAAGTGTTTCCACAAACACACATTTACTGTAGCAGATGCTACCACACGTTTATCTTCACGTCCCATTGTTCCTGTTCTTCAGAACTGTAAGATAGGTCTCCTATACAACACAGTTTCATGGTAATTGTTATAAAAGGAATATTATTTCTAACCACCCAGCCTTCCCTGGTAAACTGGAGGACTCTGTTAACACCACAGGTCACTGTTCACAGCAGAGCACACTGCGACAGGCCTAGGAGGAGGTGTTTTTTTGATACACGTCCATAACGATTAACATCACTCAGAAGGCATGCTTGGCATTCCAAAAACGAAGAAATACAGGGTATCTGATGCAAAGAGCTTATCGTGGTGGTGCATTTAGAATCTGAATGAACAATGCCATGAGGGTTAAGCAAGAGGCCAGCCTGCTCTCCTGCACTGCTCCCAGCAGGGCAGCTGTGCTCCTGCTGGCTGTGGAAAAGCTGCTGTAAGGCGAAAGATAAGCACCAACTACAACCAACAGGGATGGCACTAAGAAAGATGAGCGAACCCATGCTGGTATCAGCAGTGGTCAGCCCACAACACTGCCCTAAGATAGGCAAAACCTCTTGGAATGATAAAGAGCAGAAATGCAGTAAAGAGTGTTTGGGTTCTAGTCTTTGAAAAGATGACATTTTAGTTTGTTTGGGACCACAGGTGAGAAAACAGGCCACAGTGACAAGACCTAGCAGCGAAGAGCTGTTTTCTTAGCACCAAAGGCGCAATTAACATCCACTGTGAAGAAACCAACCCAGGCAGCAGGGCAGGGGAAATCCTAAGCGGGGTCCTCAGTGAGGGATCAATTGCTAAGATACCCAGCATGTTGTGAACGTTATTGTAAGCCTACGTGCTAATTAACAATCTGTTAATAACAAATGTTAGCAGGGGGAAGACGGTGGGAAGAAGTGCTCATTCTCAGTTTTTCACCTTCCATATTTGTAGGCAGACATGCAGGAGGATGCATGGCAGCTGATCACTAGTCATGTTTTCAGTTCTGCAAGACCTGGTTATGTTTTCATAGGAGCTAACTTGCAATTCTGCAGGCCAAGGCTCACCCTGAACCTCCCCTCCTGGCTCCAGCAAACCTCCTCACATGGAGAACATAAACTTGCTCACACAGTTTCTGCAATGCCTCAGCACATTTTTTGCTTTCATTTCCTTTAAATCTTTTAGCATCTTTCAGGAAAAAGAAAAAAAAAAGTTTTCTTTCTGTGTCTCTTACAGGCATGGTAAAGGGTGCTGAGCCCCATACCCATGCTATACTACAGTGCAACTTTAGTGAAGATACCAGAGGGATGTTACATAAAATTCTGGTCATAGAAGTCAGCATTTCTGCTTGTTGAACAACAACAGCTCCTAAAATCAGCTGCCTGGACTGATGCAGAAGACTGAAAATTTCCCTGTAGACAAGATTAGTGTGTCCCTGCCTGTCGTAAAGGCAGGCGAGCTGTCTTGCTGCTGCCAGTAACGTGGCAGGCAGGCAGATCACTCATTTTACCTTAAGTTGCTCAATGGGAAAGGGGATGAGGAGGGAGCTTAATTAAAGCTACCAATTAGAAGAACCCAGCAACAGGAGACGCTCCCCATATTTAAGTGTGGGCTGCTAGGAGTACAGGAGAGAAACCAGTTCTGTGATACCAAGAAGGAAGAGCATAACAGATGAAGTTTGAGACAGCTATGTGGAAGTGGATTAACAGACCGGCTTCCCTACAAAGCTAGGGTGTGTTCTCTTGATTTCTAATAGCCAAGGATTTCATCACCCTCAACAAATTCAGCTACACAAGGATCAAGAGCAGCACTATCCGGAGGTAGATGACTGGGGAGCGGGACTGTCTGCAGTACCTGAGAGCTGCTGAAAGGCAGAGACCTCAGCAACTTCTTACTATCAAGTATACAAAGCTATAATACACCTGTATGGAAGAAGCTATTCTACAAAAGGAACCAAAAGCTATTCTACAAAAGTATATTCTAACCATAGAATCATAGAACGTCTTTGGCTGGAAGGGACCTCAGATTATCTAATTCCAATCCCCCTGCTGTGGACAGGGCTGCCAACCACTAATAACCAAAGCTATTCTACAAAAGGATACAAAAGCAAAGTATTAACCCACTCTGTAACACAGGATCCTGATGATACATTAACAGGGCTTGGGATCCTTTCAGCAATCAAAGCATTTTAAGTTATATTCTTCTCTTGGAAGAGATACTGTTCCTAATGAATTAGTCCTATTCCTAGTCCATCTCATAACTAGGTTTCACAAAGCAACACGAAATTTAAATTCCAATAGGTCATTTCCTACCTTGCCAAGCTACATTACTTGGCAGCAAAATGATGCAATAAGAAGTCATTACTCAAAAATATACAATCCTATTTATTCATGTACCTTGAATGTAATGACTGCATTATGTAACGTGGAGATTCCTATGCAGTGTGACAGGGATTCATACGTATTACGCTTTATTTCTGTACTGTTTCCAAATGACATCTTAAACATCTCAAGAACAAATACAAAATGCAAACTCATCAACAGCTTCAGCTTCTTTTTAAGCTAGTCATTCCAAACTAGCATCCTCAGACATGCAAGTGCTGTTCTCCTGATATTGGGAGATACGGAAGACAGGGCAAGTCACACAGTGTAATTACAAAACACAAAAAGTCAGCAAATTCAACAGGCTGGGTTTTTTGTCCGTTTCATTACAGTTTTTTTTTTTTAAAACATTTTTTTTTACATTCTATAAAATCACCAAAACCAACAACATAAAGTAACTGCTACTTTTGGCGTTATTTGTGAAGTAACACCCAAAAAGCTCTCTTTTAAAGAAAACCTTGAAGATTAACACTTCTGAAAGTACAAAAAGTACAAAAATGCTGTTTTTGTCCATCTCATTCTTTAAGGTCACTAAATCCAGACCATCTGGATAATAAAATTACCACATGTAGTTCCCTACTCATCTGATTACAACTTCTGTACAGCTCGTAAGGATAATTTGTCTACAGCTCAAAACAAGTGAAGTGTAAAAAGCTGCCCCAGGGAAGTGATGTCACCAGTACCAGGTACTCCAGGAGAGCTGGCCATCAGCCTATCAGCACCAGGGAGATCCTGATTTACTGTTAAGCATTTCTTTTGAGCCAAGTAATCCTTTTTGTTTGTTTTCTCACACAGCTGATCCAGTCCACTATCAGTAAGGATAAAAGCAAGACTCTTCAGCTGCTTCAACCCACTAAAGCACACAAGCAGCAAAACCAAGCAGAGCCATCTCTCTTCTCTCACTTACAGCAAGAGACCAAGAGGACTTGGTTTTGCTTATGTTCCTGTTACCTATGTAAATGCAGGTAACAGGGAGTCAGAGGCTGTTCTGTTCCATCAGGTAGCTCACATTCCCCCAACCACCACCTTCAATGCACAGTTTTCTGTTGCCACAAGGCGCTTGTAAATTAAGTCAGGTAAGCATAGAATCACAGAATGGTTTGGGTTGGAAGGGACCTTAAAGATCCCCTAGTTCCAACCACCCTGCCATGGGCAGGGACATCTCCCACCAGACCAGGTTGCTCAGAGCCCCACCCAGCCTGGCCCTGAACACTACCAGGCAGGGGGCATCCCCAACCTCTCTGGGCAGCCTGTTCCAGTGTCTCACCACCCTCACAGGAAAGAATTTCTTCCTAATACCTAGCCTAAATCTCCCCTCTTCCAGTTTATGGCTAGTACCCCTCATCCTATCACTACATGCCCTTCTAAAGAGTCCCTCCCCAGCTCTCCTGTAGGCCCCCTTCAGGTCCTGGAAGGCCGCTATCAGGTCCCCGCGGAGCCTTCTCCAGGCTGAACAACTCCAACTCTCTAAGCCTGCATACACTCAGTTTTTTTGCTCTATGGAGTCAAGCACCCTCCCATTTGGGCTCAAGGAGAGGGCAAAGGAGGTGTCCTTCCTCTTGCCAGGAGGCAGGAATGGGGACAGATGCTTCCTATGACCCCAAAGGAAAAGGACTCAGGTTTGAGTCCTGTGTGTAAAGTTCCTAGCAATGTTCCAGCTGCATGAACCTCTGCGACCAGCCAGCCCCTAGTAACTTGCATTTGTGACAACAGAGCACCACCTTTCAGTGCAGCATCTTCTGTGATTTGTCCCTTAGGAATATGTGGCTGCCTCCCTTTCTCTCTCACTTCGAGAGGTGATTGTAAAATGGACAATTACAAACAACTGCTACAGCTTCAAGGCATTACACACCCTCTTTCGCAGTAAAATATCATCAGGAAGTAAAAGCTTTCCTATAATCTTTCAAAGAGATTTAGAAAAGGGAGGAAAAAAAAACCACTAAAATTCATGTCATAATGGATTACGATGAAAGAATCTAAAAATCTAATGTATGATTACTTAACCACGTGTATTGTGAACAGAACACTACTTCTTATCTACATGCCTGCTAGATCCCAACTGTAATCATGGTGTCATAATTTGGAAACAAATTTAACAAATTCAGGGTGCACAAAATCTTTTCCCAGTCAATTTCAGACTCCTTAATATACGTATATATGCTAGAAGTATCTATTATACATGCCTTTCCTTTAAAAATTAAATACATAAAATCCAAAAACAGTTTAACTCCTACATTGTAGACCACACTTGAGTATGTTCTAGTATCCCCAGCAAGTACTACTTCTGCCACCATCAACACAATACCATAATGCAGATTCAAAAAATAAAAGGACCCTACATGTCCTCCATAAAGCAGACATGCTGAGACTGCCTTGAAACACTGAGCCTGGAAGTCTACTTTAAGGCTAAATCTTTGAATACATGTCACTGATAGAGACCAGTGATGGGCAAAATACAAGAATGCATTGTAACCAAGTTTACTTCTCTGGCAAGATTACACTTACCAACTGAAAGAAGTTACTAAATATCAAACCATAATAAAAAGATTTCACAGTAATGCAGAGCAAATAGCTAGCTTTTCAAAACTAATGGAAATTTTACCCTAACAAAGCAAGCCATCATGTTTTCCCATCACTTTTTATATTCTTTAACTAACAACGTTACCACATTGCTTTAACGCATGTGGACTTACCCTGCGCATGAAGCTCTCTTCTAATTGTTCAAGTTTTCCCTTCAGTAATTAGCAAGCTACATCCCCTTTGACAGAGAGATACTAACAAGCTCCCGCAGTTTCCAGCAAGACAAGGAACTCCAAGCCTCTACCAGCAAACTCTTCGTTTCAGCAAAAAAGGATTACAAAGGCTTGTTGCAAGAGGCTGGAAACTCGCTCCTTTTTCAGATTAAGGCTTTCTGAGGAGCTATTTTGCAATGAGCTTTGACTCCATTTTTTTTTTAATTAATTTCTTTAATTTTTTAAACGAAATTTTGATTTAAATATTCATTAATAATTTCTTCTTTTTGAAAATCACTAAGTGCCAGAAAGAGCAAACAATGTCTTCCAACAGGAAAACAAGAGAAATAGGAGGTTTGTAACAAAACTTCTTTCCCAGGATCTTGAAGTTTAAAGAAAAGCGTCATGATCTAAAAAGCATCTCCACTCTTCAGTGCCAGGACATCAAAACAAGCTGCAAACCAAGCCGAAGCGCATCTTTTTTACAAGACTTTGTTGCCGAAAATACCTGTCCCCACACCCCCACAACACAGAGCCCGTTTCAGTGAGAAAGAATGGAGCACAGGGACCCCGACATACCTTGAGGACCTCCATGGGTACCTGCGTGGCAGGGGGCAGGCTGGCGGGGACGCTGACGTTGATGGCAGGTGTCTGGCTGACAGGAACTCGCTGCTGCATGAACTGGGCTGCTTGCTGCTTCTGCTGCTGCTCCCGACGCTCCTGCTCCTGCATCTGCTCACGCATGAGCTGCTGCCGTAGCAGGATTCGTGAGGTCATGCTGGAGGAGCTTAAGGGAGGCTTGGAAGCGCCAGGATGCTCGGAATTGCTGCGGAAAGACCAGAGAGAGACAGCTCAGCTTCTACCAGCAGCTCCATCGCTCCCGCGCTCAGGGTTTGCAGAACTGCAGCACGGAGCAGAATCCAAAAGGATACGCTGTGCTGCTACAGGGAGCACGGAGCTGACCCACTGCAGGTATTTAGCAGCCGCACTGGGCTGCCTTAACTTGACTGCAGCTAGCCACTTCCAAACACCAGAATCCAGCTGAAAAACATGACTTGATAGATCAAGTTTTACAGCAACCATCTGTGAGAAAAACAAACGCTTTTACAGGTAGCAGCAGGCACTGACATTCACATTATTTTTGCAATGGGAAGGATGAACTGTGTCTAATGAGAGCTATAGGTAATACTGTAGCTCTAATGACCTGGCTCTGAATAAATGTCTACCACTTCCATGAAAGAGGAATACAATGAAGTTCAGTTATTTTCCGCAAAATATTTCCTTAGGGTTGGATTAGCTGGCTGTGACATTACTCATAGCTAGAAAATAGACCCCCAGAAGAGCAGCCTACCAGCATCTCTGGTGCACAGTGAGACACAGAACAGGCAGCACAACAGGGCTACAGCCACTTTCCACAAAGCCTGCTGGGCTGGGGGAGTTAATACGCTGCACACCTGCAGCATTTGCGAGCCATCAACTCTGGGCAACATGGACAAGTGCAGCTGTAAGCATCTGAACACAGATGACATCTGAAACACCCCATCATTCTGTTCACTCTGAGAATTAACACTCCATTTGTAAGATATTTCTGTAAGGTGGAACAACTAAGGTAGGTAAACAAGAAGCTGTGCTTCCTTTGAGGGATGGAAGTTAGAAGCACCTAGGAACTTAAGACTCCATATATCCACATAAGAAAGAGCTACAGCGTGTATAAATCAGGATATTTGGGTTCTGACCCTCACTGCTGCAGCCGACTGACGCAGTGCTGGCACAGAAGGAAAGGCCACATGGGCTGTACGGGTACACTGCGTGGGAGCCAGCAGTGAAATCCCACCTTTGACTCCCGAGGTTTGGTGCTACGTGCACGATGCTGATGGGGCAGCTCACACAGCAGCTCAGGGACCAGCATGCCACCAGGTACTGCCCTGAGACCACAGGCACCACGAGCCACTCGTGCTCAGATGATAGCAGCACTGCTAGAAACTTGGGGGTTTGTTTAGGACCAATGCTGTGTTCACAGTGGAAATGCAAAAAGAGAGCCTGCACTCACTTTCACAAGAGATCAAACTCTGCTCTTCCAGAGCACACATTCTGGGGGCAGGGAGGGAGCGGAGGGAGGAGACAGCCTTGCTATTTAAGATCTGTCAGGTTGAAACATTCACAGAGACACTGATCCTTTTGATAAAACAAGAGAAAACCTTTGTGGTGAAACTAATGCAGCTGTGGAATAATCGCACTAATTAGCTGCTCAAGACAAGCCATTGACTGTGATACTTGTAAAAACACCTCCTTCCCAATTAACGCAGGCATTCTCACTCCGAACCCTGCAGCCTGTTTCCTGGCTGCTCTGGTGTCCCAACACACATCTGAGCCACTCAGAGTCCCTCTCCAGTCTGGAAATGTGCATTTCCATGGCTAGGTGAGGTACAGAGCTATAAAAAAGGTCTTCAAACCTTTCGGATCATGCGTCCCCAACCAGCAAAAAGAATACTGAGCATGCATCCCCAGTGCAGGTGCATTTATTTATGGGTTATCTGCATGGTTTAACTGAAGCACCAGTATTTCCCTCCTGCGCCCCAGTCGTTCTCCTCACGCACACCACTTCAACAGTCTGCTGTCACAGATGAGCAAAAAATAAAAAAAATAAAAGTTGCTGAAATGCTGCTTTCTAAGGAAGGATTCATTCTCCTCACACTGAAGGAAAACTTTGTGTCAGCTTAAGCAGGATTCTCATTTGTGTGCTATTGGCATTTTTAGAGATGCTTAAAGCTGCGAAGTTGGTAACCCCTCCCATCTTCTTCCATTCTGAACTGTTTCTCTGCCCACCAAAGCCCACTGTACTGAAGACGATCTCAGAAGATGCTTCCCTTATCTAAAATTTCAGGAAACCTGAGGGAGGAAAAAAAAAAAAACAAACTTGTACTGCATTTCCAATAGTCCCTGCTAGGAACCTCATCTCCCTCATGCATTTACTGCACCTACTCATGCCATGTGGCTCCACAACCATCCTCACAGCTTCCTAATGTTGATTAAAAAAAAAAAAAGAACAAAAGTCTCCAAATACGGTCTTAAATAAAAATCCCAGGAAATGCTGTTCTGCCAAATTCTTCCCCAAAACACAGAGACTTTTTCAGATTCTATTTCTTTTGCCATTCTGCTCAATATTCTAGTTGTTCACTGAAAAAAAAAATAGCATAAGTGTAATTAGCTAGGTAAGGCAAGAACAGGCAATGTACTCTTTGAACAACGATCAAAACAAGCGCAGACACTGCCAAGAAGAAGAGTCTGATCTTGCATCTAAAACTTCGGATTTTGGGGGCCAGACAAGGGAGAAGAACCAGCTTGCAAGGAGATTATAGAATGTCCTGTTCATCCTTATTTCAGAGCAGAAGCCAGAAACCCAGCGCAGCGAGCTCAGCAGGCACATTGTTCTGTTAGCTGTGCACGGTAATTTTACGTGGCACAGAGACCAGCCGAGCTGCTCCAGATGCACACGGCCCTGCGCTGCGCCAGCGAGTGCTGCCTGCCAGACAGAACGCTCAGAACCGCGACGGGAAGTGGACGAGCACAAAGCAGCTCCTGCCATTCGTACTTCCCGTTCTTGATCACCTGGGGAAGCTCTCAGCCTGTGCAGGGCCCTCTCTCCACGTTTACGGCTGGCACAGCATTCCTTCCACTCGCGGCAACTCACTGAGAGCAGCACAGATGAAATGTGGAAACAGAAAATTGAGAGCACCCCCTGGTATTTCATTCTCTAAGCCCGACCCACACAAAACCCAGCCTCCACTCCCCGATCTGTCCGCTCCTCTCAGCTGCATGACGCACCGACTGAGTGGGAGATGGTTTAGGTTTCATCACCACGTACTCTCCGCAAAGCAAATAGGAGAAGTTTTGTCAGAAATTCAGTTTTTCATCAAAAAAAAAAAAAAATAAGACTCACTTCAAAGGCTTAGTCAAGAACATACTGAAAAATCGTGTTCTGAATGCTGCGTGACCTTTAAGTGCTGCCACACAGGCAGATCAGTCCCTCCCTCAGTACTGAGCACGGTGAGATGCACCACGGTGCAGTCCAGAAGCCAGACACGCGGGCTCAGAGCTCTCGTATGCGAACCGATTCACCCAGGCATTATGTAGCCAGCAACAGAACCCACACAGGCAACTGATACCCGACGTGATTGAGATACTTCCTGCAAACACGGTCTATGGATATCATTTAATTGCAATAAACGAAACCGACTCATCCTTTTAATTGACATATGATTAAACCAGTTAACCATCAGCAGACTAATAAGCATAGTGTAATACAGACAGAGTTATTAGTTATGAATGTTGTATGCCAATTCAATTAATCATTAAGTGATAACATTTTATTAAATAAATTCAAGCTACGTATCCTTTGCACAGATGCCTGGGAAACATTACTGTCTGTATACGTGCATACTTATGTGGATGGCTGCTGCATGAGAAAAAGCAACTGGTCAGACTAAAATCCAGTTTAATTTTGTTACTATCAACTCAAGTGATTACAGAGCACAATTTAAACCCTGATTTACCTTTCCAGATGGGTATTGATTTTTATTTATTTTTATTTCTGTCTTCTTGAACACAAATCCAAACTAGTATTTCGTTAGCTTTGTTTTCAGATCCATATAAACTGATCAAACAAGTTCTCCAGTTTACATGCGTTACTTTTTGTGGTTTACACACATTATTTCGCATTGTAAACATGCTTATCAAGAAATTTTGAACTGGATTTTTATTTTTTTTTTATTACAACATAAGGTTTTTAGAAAAATTGCACCAGTTAAAAACACAAACCAAGTACTCAAACCAAAAGCTTTTCCAAACAGCTGTTGATTAAAACAAATAAAACCCACACACCTGTTTTCCCATCACTCTTGTATTCTGGCACCAGTCCAGAATATTTTGCTCCAGACAGGATCTGACAAATGAATACCTGAAACGTTCCAGCTAAGCATGTGCACAGCTAACCTGCGTGTCAGAGGGGTGATGCTCAGCAGAAGGCATTTTCAAGACACCATCAAGAAATACATCCAGGAGACCTGACATTTTCATGATGACTTCTCACCTCAGATGCTATAAGTAGCCTGACAGCTTATGCCCTGCTGCCTGTGGAAGTTATAAGTAAAACACCACATCTTTTCCATGGGCTGTAAACCTGGCAAAGAGGCACTTCAGAGCTTTTTCATTTATTTTGGTTTGTCTGAACCAGAATTTGTTCAAGTTCCACATTAAGCATTTAAAAAGGTTTTAGCAAAAGGTTCAGGGGACAGAGCCCCTGTCAGGGTGGCATGAAGCCAGTGGTTTTTGTTGAAATGGCAGCAGGCAGAATTTGCCGAGACCGTGGCCAATGGAAAAGTTTGTCCCAGTGCTGCCACTTAGAGCCCCAAGCACCTAAAACACAGACAAAAATCAAGTAAAATACTTATGGGGGGAAAAAAAAAAACAAAAAAAAAAACACTCTCAGCCATCACTCCTTTTCACATACAGGGTCTTCAGCCAATCCATGCAAAGTCTTGCCTAAAGGAGTGCAGTAACAGCATGGATTTTGTAAGACTGGAAAGTGGAAGAAAGAAAGAAATTAAGAGCATTCAAAAACACTTGCCTTGGCAAGATCTACTGCCCTGTTATGAGCAGAGAAATGGTACACAAGAGGGAGGTTGTTGTTCTCTGTTCATGCCAACTCTTTATTAATGGGTTAGTACACACAGAGACCAACCAAGAAGATTTAGCACCTCCAGAACCCATGGAGCTGCACCAGATCTCGGAGGTCACGGGTAAGAAACAGCACGCCATTTAAATACTTATATTTCATGCCTCAACCTTACCCATCATTATCTATAAAGAAAAGCAAAGCATAAAAACTGAAGTACCTTGCATTAGCCTACAACTATCACTCCTGCTCTTTCAAACAAGCAGATGAAAAGCTTGCCAACACCACAGTTCAAGGACCTGGCCTGACCTACAGAAGGCATTGTTATAAGCAGCTCTGACACAACTCCCTTTCCAGCACTCCTCCTGTTCAGTGAGTGCTACTGTTCCTCTCAAAACTAACTTTATCTGTACAGACACTGTTTGCACTCTCCCTACTGAACAGCAAAACCTCTGGACACTTTTTGTTCCCAATACTATATATGTTAGCAGCATCGAATCTGGCAGTCAGCATCGTTTGCCACAGAGGTAACAGAAAACAGAAGGATAAATCAAAATAAAAATAAACGCAAAGAGACCTGATTACAAAAAAAAAAAAGAGGGGGCACAGGGTGTGAAAACAAAAAAGGGTCTTTTCTCCTCTATCTCCAGCCAAGGATTCTAGTTACAAGAAAAGTACTACAGCATTTTCCCTGTAGCACTTTGTACTTCATTCCTAAAATTTAATAATTGATTGCGGGTTACAGTGACATTTCACTCAGCAAGCCAATTGGCTGGCACTGAATTAGCGTATCAATGTTAAAAAGAAGTTGGCACCCTTTAGTGTCCTCTGTTGTCAAGGACAGAGCAGTAACCCTGACAATTACATAAACAGTGCAGAGACCTTTATCAGCCGCTACAATAAAGCGATGACTATGTTTCGGGTTGCTTTATTACAGAAGGTTTCCACATTTGAAGGTTACACACATGAAGAGACACTGCCTGCTTTTGCTCCATCTCCATCAAGGCCAGTACTTTCCTCTCCCTCCTTTCTTACCCTGGCCCAGCCCAGCAGCAGACGTCCACCTGAAGGCACAGAGTGCTACTGGTCCGCAGAGGGCAAGAGGTGAGCCCTCAAATGTCACTGCACAAGCCCACCACCAGGAGCTAACGGCTGAGTTGCAAACAGAATTCAGTTTACTACATACACTTCATACACTTGTCTTCACATAAATAAATGAAGAACCACAGACAACTCAGCCCTCAGCTAAGACTTTTTAGGTAGCTGTACACCATTTAGTAGTTTTCCATTTTACTTCCTGTCTTTAAAACACACCTTCACAAGCTGCTGAACATAATGCTTTCTAAACTTAATGAAAACCTCTCTCATGACCCAGGAGCACTCAGTAACTAATTATTAAGCTCTGGAGGTGGCTTTTGCATGAGTGTTGACTTAATAAAATGCCATAAGTTGATCTGCTCGAATGCCCGTTTACTTGGGGACACAGATTTCAGCACAGCTTGGGAAGCTTGATCACCACCAGACTAGGTAACCAGGTAAAACTTAAGGAGGCTCCATCTAAGAACAAAAAAGGTCACATCTTACAATTCTTCACTACTGTTTCTGTTAAAGGGGAAATGAATAATTGCAAAACTTAAATATCCACACAGACTTCTATACATACCAGCTGAAGTCATCACTAAAACACACCAAACCTTTGCATGCCTGAACTGAACCATGAGATACAGGGGAAGGAGAAAGCCCTAATGAAGGGATGGAGCCACAAGAAGCTCCATAAGGGAACAAGCATCTTCCACATGCCCCTGCTGTGTTGCACCCAGCCATAAAGCACACAGGTGGTGTCAGAACTATGAACTGCATGGTCAGAACGGTTACAGTTTCCACGAAAATCTTCCATTTGCTCAAGCATGTTTGCCATGATGTTTCAGAAGGAGATTATTTAAAATAAAAACCCACACACCGAGGCAGTATTCTACGAGCCTTCCCCTCACAGCAGCCCGCTCCCAGTCCACAGCCTCCATCCTGGCCCCGCAGCCACACGAGGTGTTGACAGTGCGGCCGCTCAAGCGAAGCGTCACTTACAGGCAGCAGCTTTCAAAGGAGCGTGGCATGGCCGTCTGAACTCTAACAGCCTCCATCTTTGCTCCCCCCTCTTTTGTCCGAGGGCTTTTGCAGAACGCCTCAGTGAAAGTCGCGCCAGGCCTGGCGGGCCGTGTCTCTAGGGGTGGCTCCGGATAAGGCCCTGGCAACACCAATCCCCGGGAGCAGCGTGGGCAGGCCTGGGCAGTGCAGCACCTACCGAGGAGAAGGGGCTGAGGCAGCCAAAGCAAGGCCTTCAGACAGCCCCAAGGGGCTCCAGGCAGCCCAGACTGAATTCAAAGCCGTGATCTCATCTCACGGCAGCAGGGTACTGCACAAACTGCTGATCGTGACAGGCCTGGGGTGAGGAAGGGATCCCAGATCCCCCCCGCCAAGACCTGCGGGAAGCTGAAGGAAAAGCCCAGCGGTGCTGTGGGGCCGCACCACGGAGCTGAGGCCTGCGCTGCCCTCAGGAGCAGCGGATACAGGCTGGTGTTGAAAGCACTTAACCCATTCATTAATTAAAAGGGGTGTGACAGGCCACTAATGCCATCAGAGGGGCAACAGCACAGTTTCCTTTATCACCAAGGGATGAAGAGAACGGATGGGTGCAAGGCGATCTGCTTTCCAGGAGATAACTCCTGCGCATCCAAAGTTCATCTCAGTGAAACCCTGCCCAGGAATCACTGTATGCACATCTCACAGAAACTAGAGGTGGATCTGCAACTGCACGAGGCTGTGACGTGGCTGCACACACTCCTTACCTGGTCTCATCTCAGTTCAAACACGCAGAATCCCTGTCCAGCAGAGAATAAGCAAGCAGGTAAGATACCTGTGCACACAAATATGTCCAATTGTCAAGAACATTCCTTGAATTTAAAGTGTAGCTGATGGCAGTACTAGATATTGGTTTGGTGCTCTTCCTCAAACTTTCAAAGCCATGACAAACTTAGAGAAGATAACACAGCAAAAAAAAAAAAAGAAATAAAATGCATGAGGCAGACTTGCCTTTTGCTTGACAGAGTGAACAGTTACCTTGCTAAAGACTTTCTGAGCCATTTCAGAGGCTGCCTGCCTGTTATCAGTACTCACCTCTCTAAAGAGCTCTGCACACATTTGCAAAACATTCTACAACAAATAACCAGATAGCTAGAACAACCAAAAAGCGATAAAATAAAAAGCGAGGCGATAACGCTCCATTAATAACCTTTGTAGTTCTTGATTTCGTAATACAGAATTTACCTTCTTTTATCTGGGTAAATAGAGAAGATAATACTGTTGCCAAGAGGGAAGATGCAGTACATCACCACAATTTTTGATACTTTTTAACTACATAGTCCCAAAAATCTGACTTCTCATGTTCCCTTCTCATTACAATTTGATTTAGACAGTGACACATCTATCACGCTATGAAGTTGGCTTGCAAGTTTATTCACACAGCGCTGCAGAAAACAAAGCTCAAACGTCTCCTGTTCACAGCTTCTACCCCTCATTCATCTGCTCAGAAACTCCCCACGCTTCAAGGTCTGCAGGCATCCGGTCATTCCCAAGCTGAAACCCTCTGCTCATCCCTGATTTTCTGCTTACTGACTCCACTTGTCACAGCACTATTGTTTGTTTCCAAAGAACACAGAGCAGTCTGAAATCTCATCTCACACAGATGATATCCTCATTCCGGTAGCTGAGTAAACAGGATCTTAAGAAGCAAAAGAGAAAGTGTTTATCAAAGATCTGCTTTAATTGATTCAGAACCTCCAACAGCCATAATGAAAACCACAAGGTGAATTTTATATGCTCAATATGACAGGTCTGTGTTATCAGTGTGTATTATTTACTTATTACAGCAAATTGGAAATGCAAAAGACGAAAACCTTAACACGCTACTGAGATCTCTAGCATTAACATTACCTTGGACAGACATTTATGCAAACTACTTCAACCTGTAGCCACAGGGCTAGCTGTCATTACAGGACCTGCTCAGGGTATATGTTTAGCAACTTCCCTTCTAACAAGGCACTCTAGACTGCAGAAACCAGTTCCTCGGTGTCCATACATTTTAAACAAACTTAGAGTCCTCAAGCATTACTTACAGTTCTACATTTGTTGGCTATTTGTGAAAGAATTACAGGAACAAAGAGGATTATTTTACTGTACAGGCTGAACTACTGAGGGGAAAAAAGACCTTCTTTCAGCAACTGTTGCTTCACTTACAATTTGGACATTTACCCTGCAACTGCAATCTGCAATCACAGGACAGACGCACTGCTCCTCCTGCCTTGGGTATTCACAGCACAGACAGCAAGGTGGGAAAAGCTCCGGCTGTCCATGCAAGAAAGCAGCAGTGATGTTTACAAGCTTGCTAATTGAGGCCATGCAAAATGACAGTCATTCACTGGAGGCACTGCCAAACTGCAAACAACTAAAAGAGATGGCCTTCAGCTCCCCTGCGTAGGTCATTTATGCAACCAGCAAAATCCCTGACATGGGGCAATCTCATGGAGAAAGCAGGAGCCAGCAGCTCATCAGTTAACGCTGCACCGCTACCAGGGGACTTGGCAGCATCCTCAGCAGAGCTATGTCCAGAATAACGTCCCCTGCCCCACAGTGTCTCTCCTTCCCCTGCTGAAGCCTGGCTTCACATCTGCCTGGCAGAGCACTCCCTTAGCAACCAGAAACAGATGCCCAGGGAATGAGATGGGAAGAAGTCAAGCATGCTAGGAGGCTCCCCTAAGCAAGCTCCCAAACCCCAACCACTCCAAGCTCAGGGATTTCCCGAAATGAATATGGTTTCTATGTGCTTACAGCCCTCAAATGTATGCTGTGGGTCATGTCAGTCCCACCTCGGGTTTTGCTCTGCAGCTGGCACAAGATGGCTGGGAAAGGCAGTGGAAGTGTGGATTAGAGGACCTCTTCATCCACTGTCTAACAGCCGTAAATTCTATTTTAAGTACATGACATCTATATGAACTGCAGCCCTTAAATCAATACTGAAGATTTTTGTGAACAGCTGGAGTACTGAGGAACTGGCATCTCCAGGGACTGCTCTGGCAATTCCCCCTCAACATCCTTACAAAAAAAAAAAAAAAATTCTGCGCCTTGTTTCTAGTCAGAAACTGTGCATGAATAATAGGAAGTAGATGGAAAGAAGCAGTTAACTACTTAGAGTAACATGTAAGTAAAAGTAGCATTAAATCAAAAACATGATACAAAATAAAGTCTCATTCAAAATCACGTGCAGTTTATACTTCCTGATTATACAGAGTGTTAAGATGCTATATAGGAAGATATCCTCCTTACTCTATTCACAAGTATTCTTTCAAACTTCATAAATACAGCCTGCTGTTACACTGCCTTAAATTCATTTTGGGATCATCCTTCTGTTCTGCTCCTGTCTGATGCTGCACCTAAAAAGCAGAAGAGACATCAGGAAAAATCCTCAGAAACAACTCTGTGTAACCAAATGCATTCTTGAGAACCAATACAGCAGCAGTCCTAGAAAAAACCTACATTAAAACTGTCCAGCAGGCAGTGTATTTTGCAGTTTCATGACCACTAAGACATGACATCTCTGTAACTTGCTCAGACAGACCTGCTGCATGAACACTACT
Organism: Alectura lathami; assembly: GCA_013399715.1. Lineage (NCBI taxonomy): Eukaryota > Metazoa > Chordata > Aves > Galliformes > Megapodiidae > Alectura > Alectura lathami. The sequence continues at coordinate 231,676 of VXAV01008286.1, forward strand.
TCTTACTTTTCTGAATACATTGTACCTATTGATTTGCTTTTGAAAAAAAGCTGCCAAGTCAAAATTATTTACAAGCTTTTTGTTAGACCTTCTTAACCTCTTCTGCACTGCCAGAAGCACAGCACTTGAATGGCTAGTTCTATTCACAGCTACAGCTATATTTGTTGTGCAACTACTGCAAACTCCTGAATCACGTAAACAGGGGTAAGTGCCAGAAAATGCTTCACCGGACTTGAAGTTCACACCTGCCATAGTTACCAGGGCAAAAAAAGAAAAAAAAAAAGTAAAGGGAGGCACTTAGCTTATAACTAATAAATCCTGCAAAGACTATAGTTAATCATGAATTCTTGCAACAGGGTCTTGTTTAATCTGGTGTACCCAACACTGTGGAGCAGCAATCCCCACCTTCTGTTATTTTAGGCTACAGTAGGCAACTACACTACATTAGACAACCAGGTTTATAAATCTGCAACACAGTCACCTGGAAATGATGGACAGCTCCAGAACTGCTGGAGCCCAGCAGCCAATGGAGGTATTGCAGTCCCTAAAAAAGCCTCACGGTAACAGCTCCCAGCCCAGACTTGGTAGTAGCTGTGTGCTTCTGCAAAACAAATGCTTGGCAAGCCTGCTGCTGCTGACAGCAAAATGACCCTCCAGTGTCTTCAATTCCTTGGTTCAGAAAGGTTAGTACTAGTATCTATCCCCTGACTTTGACCTACCAGTTTGGATGAAAGCTTCACCTTTCTTCCCTCACCCATGTTCTAGTCCTGATCCTTCTGAAGCATTAAGAACCCCCAGTGTGCTCAAAGCCATGAAATCAGAAAGAAAAACAAACAAAAAGCAAACAACCAAAAAAAAAAAAAACCACCCACTACCACCACCAAAAGTCAATAGGCAAGTGCTTAGGATTACAGTTTCCCACAGAGCCACCTCTGCCACCAATGACAAGTTCTGCTAATTTGCCTTTGGCACTGATTTTCAAAAGAGGCACCAGGTCAGGAAGCATATTTTTGGATAAGGATTGGACATCATGGGTGAATTAAAAATGTTTCCTTCACTACCTACAGTAGAAAATCTGGATTAGATTAGCCTGTTCTGGACATACAACTATCTGCTCAATTTAACTAAAACATTCGTAGTCGCCTGATGTTGAGTTGCCAAATCTGTGCCCAATATATGGAGGATGTTTATCCCATCCTTTTAAAGGCTGCCACAGAGTCACCTTCAGTTGGTTTTCCAAGTACTCAGGGAGACAAAAAAAAAAAAAAAACCCTATTTTTAGCAACCTCCAGAACAAGCAAGATGGTTTCTTGTTCCTGTTTTGTCAATAATGCAAGTATAAATGGGCAAGACATTTTATCTGCCACTTAATGTAGTTTTAAGATCATACTAGTCAGGAAGAGTCAAAAGATGTTTTGCCTTAAAAAGTAATACCTTTATATATTGCTATACTACTGAGTCTCTTCTCTCTGCCTTCCTTCTCTTTGCAGAGCTATCTTCTAGCTGTATAATTCCTAATCTTAATAGAAGGAACATATTTGGTTTTGCCTAGAATTGACATTATAGATAACTTAAAATATTATTAAATCCATTACTAACCTCTTCACATGCCGAGGTATATAAAAACACTCACAGACAGTGGGTGTCAGCTTGCAGAACGACAAAGTTATTCAGTAAACACTTGCACAGTGTTTGCAGTCCTATTCACAAGCTACCAGAACCCACAAGGCCTGTGTCTGGACTATGGAAAGCCATCTTCTGCAGGACTGCTTCTTCGCTAGCTCCCAGACATCTCACTTCACACACTAGATGGAGCTTTGTCTCCTGTTTCTCCCCAGCCTGCCAGCTTACATTGCACTACTTGCAGTGTGGATAAAAAGGGTAAAGAGGTGAAGGGTGAAGCACCTACGTCACCCCAAGTAAACAAAGTGCACACAGCTGCTTCAGGAACACCATGATACCAAGTGAGCACCTGAGCTCCAGCAGCACCCTCCCTGCTCCTGCTCTCCCCTCCTCAGTGTGAACATAGTTTTGTCATTTTTCAGGGACTCAAATATTCCAACTGCAGCCACGCTGCAGCTTCCATCAGCCTTTTCTTTGGCCACGAGGCACTACCTTGGGTGCACATCAGAATATTACAATTCCCATGCTTCCTCTCCCTTTATGAAGGGGCAGCATTTTAACTCCTCAGACTACACACCTGCAGTGTTCACTGGCTTTCCAAGATCTTCCTTTTTATTCCCACTCATTTTCTTTCAACATAAGCTCTTCCAACTCTTCACCAGTAACCTCAGCCATTTGTATCTAATGTCTCTGCTTAGGCTCCAGCCTTGGATCTGTTGACACTTCCAGGAATCATCCCCTTGACTTGCATCTTATATATCTGACACATTTGGTCTGTATTGTTTCAGAATGTAGCTCAAAAGAAACAGTTCACCCTGAGCAAGCCCCACTGACATATTTTAATAGGAACAAACAGTACAAAGCTCGCCCGACTTCTGGTGAGCTGTCACAACTCCATCATGATTTTCCAAAGCTCAAGAAGTTATGGTCCATCATCAGTATTTCAATGAGGAATTTTAAACTCAACAGGAGAGAAAAGGCCAGGTGAATGAACCATTCCTAATACCATAAACCATAAATGGCCAGCACTGCAACACGGGTGTAAAAAGCAGCAGGTGCAGGCTGCATCAGACAAGGTCACATCAAAGAGGACAGTGAAACACTGGTGTTGGCAGTGCAAGATACCCGTGTAAGACCTTGCGGGCAAAGGCTTGCGCCTGGGCACCTATGCTTAAGCATAAGGAACTGAAACTGAAGCCATGAGAGAAACAGAGCCCACTTTATAGTGGGAAGCTAAAGAGAAGTTTGGCATTTTAATCTCACAAAATGGAGAGGTTGACAGAGATGAGTGTTGCTGTCTATAAATACCGCAGAGAAACAAACACCCAGAAAAGAACAACCTTGGCATTTCCCAAGCAATATAAACCAGCTGAGACACCAGTTAAATTAGTACCAACAGCTATATTCTGAGAAGTCCAGTCCTGAAACAGTCTCCAGCTGGAGGACTGGTGAACAACGTTTATCGTTTCAGAGAGTCGCTGCCTGATCACAGCAGCTTGCCACGGAAGGAAGCAGCCAGTAACGAACTACGAGCTACAGAAGATGTCCTCCACTCACAGGCTCCAGTGGGACAGACACAGGACAAAGCAAACTCTTGGGCACAGTAGAAGCACTGCCATCTCGTACTGTATTAAACTGTTGCCTTTACATACATGTGCCAAACGCTGTACTCCTGGAAGGTGAGCAGGCTTCTGACCAGGTCCTACCAAAATAAAGATGCCCTGCTACAGCTAGCAGCAGGCTCAGACCCTAACGAAATACTCCTCTTATCATCTGGCATGCTGCGTTGGCTGGAAAGCAGTTGTCAGCAGTCCTTGTGCTGCAATTTCTCAGAATCATCCCCTCTGCTCTCACCCCCAGCTTGGGGACATGGCTGCCCGAGGTTCCTGCCATGAGTTGGCCCAGCTGAGTGAGACAGAGCTCAGGAGTGTGGAGCTCCAGCACTAGGTAATACCACAAAAATGCAACCCCTCCTTTTCGTCTCATGGGGAAATAAGCTGAGTGCCCATGTCCCTGCTTTGCAGACAAGTGCCTGCAGTTCATCTGACTGCACCTTTTGAGGCTGGCTGTTAGGGTGCTCCCCAGATTTCTGCCCCGAACCATGCAGAGACCAAAGGGGTGTCAGCACTGCCTTAACTCGGTGCAACCACAAATTCAGATGGAGTAGGATCAAAGGATAAGACCAGGCTCAAGTACTAACACTAGGAAAAAGTCTGAAAGCAGGCTCCAAATAAGTCATTTTTTGTCAGGCAAAGATTCCTCCAAGTCCATACTAAATACGCAACAACTCCAGCAAGCAGTACACGTCACTGACATCACAGTGTAAAAAGAAAGCTAAAAGTATGAGAGCAGGTGATGAAAGTCAGAAGCTGTTATCCATTAACCTTGGAACAAGCTGCCTCAGTCCCTATTTTCTTTCTGTCAGCCCCACCATGTTACTCAGTCAACTGGCCTGCCAAGTCAGCTTCAGAAAGTTTTCCCTAAATCAAATGTTCACATAGGTCAGTTTTTGCTTCTTTGTTCAGCCAACAAACAAAACTCAAAGCACACCGGCCATACTTCCTTCTGCTCAAGGCCTCCCCTGGTCTCCACACAAGGGCTTCCTGACCAGACCAGAGGCACCTCTCGCAGCCAGGCTGGATGGCCAAAACCAGTCAGGTTAAATGTATTTGAATACTTGTATAAGAGCTTCCAAACGAAACAGGTGTTTAGTACTACTGAAGAGCCAGCATATAAAATCCTTCCAGGCTGGGATTCAAGAATTCCCTTGAAACAAGAGCAAAAAAGCCCTAGGCAAAAAATGAGATTTCACCACACACCTCTGCAGAACCTGCAAGAGGAAAGTTGGACATTCGGCCAGAACAGTACAGCTCACAGACAGAAAGGTTCTATTTTTTGTTCTAAACAGATCAGAAGTCTTGGTACTGGGGCAGCCCAGAAAAGCATTACAAATTAAGCATTATCAGGCACCTGCAGTGGTAGCACTCAGGACTGATTTCAGGTGTCTTACAAATCAATAAAACCACACTACAGCTCTTACATCAGGTAAGTTGTATCCTTCCTTATTTAAGGAAAACCTCCACGTAATGCCACAAAAGGGCAATAAAAGGCTACTGTAATTGCCATGAATGAAGAGGATCCCAGTGTGTGAGGCTGAAAAGCTCCTTCCCTGCCCACATGAACATCAGACTGCAGCCTGCAGGGACACTTCCCACGTGAGGGACACAGAGACTGTGTTCCAGAAACCCTAGGAAGTCAGTTGGTTTGACATGGGCCAGTATGTTGTAAATTTAACTGCAGCAGCTTCCAAACACAAGGTTTCTAGCCAGATTGTCCTTTTCTCATTGCGTTGTTCACCAATGGCATTGCTGGAGTACTATCTGTTAAGAAGCAACATCTAAGAGTTAGGTGCTTCTCTGGAATGATGTTTTCCATCATCTCTAGAGAAGCAAAAGAAAAAAAAAAAGATATCGGCAGATAACTGCAAAGTTTTCTGAAGTTCACGTTTACAATTTTTCATTCAAGATAAAATGCAATTAAACTCTTTGGAACTTCTAAATCAAATATACAAACACAAGGTAGAAGCCAGTCTGCACATATTTTGGCATTTCAGGTGCATACAAATTTTAATGGTCAAAACACCTCATGCCAGAATGGCTAAATCAGATATTTTTTCCAATCCAATTAAGAAGGTGATGATAACCATTTCTAATGGGGGTGGGGGGACCTTCAGATGCCTGGAATGAAGACAAGAAAAGTAAACAAACAAACAAAAAAGCACCTACAGTCAAGAACTGAATTTCCAGCACAGCCATAAAACAAGATGCTGCTTGGAAACATCCTCCCACTTCCATTTAACATACTGGTGGTATGACTTACTGCCAAAGTAAACTTCAGAAATTTGTTTGCCATAAGAGAAAACCAAGCGCATTGAGCTTCTACACCCAGAATCCTGTATCAAGACTGTGAAGGTTTCTTGGTAGCTTTTAGGGTAGTCATTTCAAAATTCTGTGTCTATAGATCTTATTGTGCTTGCAAAAACCTCTAAGTAAAAAAGGGGAAAAAAAGATTAAAAAAAGCCTCCAAAATCACAAAATAATGCTGTGTTCTGTGTAAATACACCACCAAGAGTAACATTCTTCCTATTCTATCAGTCTACTCCCAAAATATTGGCACCTGAAAGCAAAATATTTCATGCAGCCAAGGGATAAGGTATGCTTTTTAAAAAAAGATTTTGTAGAAGGCGGCAGGAAAAGGACATTTATAATTCTAATAAAAATAAAATAAGTTACATTACTTAATCTGTACTCTTACACGGCAGTTAACAACCGTAAATCCAGATAAGAGCTTTTATACAACTATCACACTACTTTTCAAGTTTCTGTAAGCAGTCTGATAAAGCAGTTCAATTATTCCCCCCTTGCTTATCTGCTGTCTAAAACCCACAGACAATATCACTTCAGACACCAGAGAAACATTTGGAACTTCCTACACCATTGCTCAGCTGTCCCAACAGATCTCTACACACAAACAGGAGGTTTCATTCTCCATCCCTGCTTTCCATTTAGGTCTTTTTTTTATTATTATTTTTTAAGTCAGTATCTTCAGCCCACAGACAATCTAAGCAAATAGCAGTTCCTGAAAGTTACTTGAAAAAGTTCCTGTCACTTATTCAGGAATTATTTCTCACGGTGTTTGTCCTAGTAACCTTAGGCTTATTTCATTTCTATTTCTTTCTGTGTTTCCAGCTCACTCACCTGACCCCACTACATCTGAGAATACTGCACTGAAGCAGCAAGTGCAAGGCAATCTCCAACACACACAGCATCAGCCATGCAGCTCACAGCACTCGCAGCAGCGTGAGCCACGGAACCAACTGGCTGAGCATTAAAGCACGCAAAAAGGTCGTGTGCGTGCTTGCTAGGCTTCTGCACAGGGAAAACAGAGCAAGGAGCAAGGGAACATTCACCAACATGTGCAGTTCTGGTTTCTGTTGGTTTTGGCGTTCTTCTATCAGATAATTTTTAAGTTTTACTCTCACCTGGGCTGGGCACGGGTATGGAAATCACACAAACTGCTGCACTCCAACTCTTTCTACACCTCTGCAAGCCAACTGCAGGTGTTCAGATGTGAGCCCAAGGCCATGCTGGAACCTAGAGCAACAACTGTTCCGTGCAGCGCTCAGCAGCGCTGCAGCTCAGAGGAAAGAAAAAGGACCACAAACTTACCCAGCGAGTTCATTCTTGGACTTTATGATCCAGCAAGGCAGGAGCTCAAAGGGAGCAGCTCTGCTCCTGGTGGCCAAAAAACCAGAGGTCTGCACGGAGAGGTCTCGGTAAGCACCAGCTTCCAGAACGGGCTGCAATTCTGCTCCTAGCACCCACCCCACAGCTACATCTGTCTGCTCACATTAGCAGACTTCTGCAAATGAAACCAGATGAGTAACTGCTGCTGCTTTAGTAGACTTCCATGCCCATGGTCACTAATAATAGCTTTGTTCCTTTTATTAGTGAACAAAACCAAAAAAAAAAAGTTTAAGTGCTTGTACAAAAGGCGCATAGCTGAAGGTTCTCTCTGCTCATCTGCTGCCGTTACCATACAAGCTCAGCACGGAGCTCTCGAGCTCTGTGGGTATGAGCGCGATGTGGAGCAATCTGAGGCTCGTTGAAAGGGCATCCCTTACCAGAGTAAATAAGTAAAAATCATCAGATTTTGTGCTTATAAAACTCCATTATATAGGAAGTTTCTTTTTTCTTTTCATAAAAAAATCTGACCAGAGATATTCGCACTTCTTGCACAAATTTAAACCCCAGAGCAGATCAAAGCTCTCGGATCCCAGCATTCTCCCTGCATGTACAAACTCGGAAAGGTGAACGGCAATGGAAACCCCTTTCCCTGCACAAACCATGAACTGATTTACCACTGGCAAGAAAGAAAAAACACCATGAAACACCCCCCTTTGTTAAAAAAGTCAGATTTTCTCCCTACAAAGAAATCAGCTACACAAACCCCTAATGGCAATACAAGTAACTGGCTTGCAGATCACCCCTTTGATCAGACAGTCTTGCCAAGCCTTCCCCTGCACCCCTCTGGCACAGGATCCACTCCCTCGCTGCTGCTCACAGCAGCACCAGCCCCAAGGCCTCCCCTAGCCCAGCTGGTGCTCCTGGGAAGCGACTCGGTGCCACTGAGCGCTCAGGACTTTTTCCTGTGAAAAGCATCCTGAAGCTTCTCGTGGTTTTTAACAGATTCGTTTCCAGCACTGGGTTGGCTGTCACTGATTAATCCCGAGCATCACACAGTGAATGATTTTTACAGGAAGCAACTAAGCCCAAAGCTGCAAAAGCATCCTCTTGTTCTTGTGAGAGCCCTTTTCTTCTCTTTTTTTTTTTTTTTCTTTTAGCTTATTTGAACAATGAAAGAGCTTACAATAAGGACTGTTACAAAATAGGAAGTTCAATTGTTAGGCAAGCTCTGCCTGCATAACTCCACCAGCCTAGAGAGGATATGACAGCACGTCCAGGACAAAGGGCTGCACTCCGTGACCCCAGGCATCTCTTTCAGGACTCAGTTTCTGCAGCTGAGTTACTCAAGAGCTGAAGTCCGCTCGTCTGCTTTCGCTCCTCTCTGAGGTGTGCCAGCCCCATAACTCTGCCTGGGGCAAACGCTCCCCAAGAAAGCAGACCACATATGTATGCAGAAAGCAGGCACCTCGGAGAGGCTGCAATGGTTTCAAAGCAGAACAGCACACGTTTAGTAGTTAATCTTTTTAATGCACCAGAGACAAACACAGTGGGCTAGGTAAATCTTGAGTTAACCAGACTTCAAGCCAAGAACCATCCAAAGGAGAAAAAGCTGTTAAAAGTGGTCTCTAAATAGCACCAACATTAAGTTGCGAGTTTCAAAGGCAAAGAACTTCCAGAAGCCTGCTGAGAGCAGCCCTGGAAGCAGCTCTGGAGCAATGCACTTACAGCCATCTGAAAAGGCAGACCCTAGCCTGCCCCTCATGCCAATAACCCTACTAGAACCATGAAACGAAGTGCTACTCTGAGAAGGACTTCTACAGATAACAGCAACACAAGTGGCTGAGCCAGCGCAGGCTGGGAACTTGCAAGTGAATCATTAACGAGCAATGATGTCTCCATTACTCACTGTGGATATAGAATTACTGTGGGTAAGATTTATTTCTTAAAAAAGAAAAAAAAACAGAAGAGCCAACAAACATGAGTACTAACACATTCACCAAAACCCAATGTGGGAAGGGAGGAGGAAGGCACAGCCACCACACGCCCACACCCAGCGCCATCCCAGGGTCGTGCTCAGGGCAGAGGGCAGCTGCTTGCTGGCTTCCCACCACACCAGGGAATGATTAACTCACTCCACAAGAGCTCCATGTCTGCCAGATCGATAACTAGCAGCCTCATGTCATCAGCGTTAGGAAAGGGTCTCCATGCCCCTTCATCCAATTCCTACAACAAATGCTCCCAGTGCTTTTTCACCACACATCTGCTGCCTATGGTACCAAACACAAGCAGGAAAACTGAGCTGACATCCTCAGCCAACCTCTGGGGAAGATTGGCATGCTATTGAAGCCATTTAATGAGGAATTTTAAGTGTTCCACAACTTCATGCCAAACAAGAGCCAGTCAAGCACTGGAATTTGTTTAACTCTCTTCAGAACACAAGACTGCTTCCTACCAAAGATATGAAAGTTGACATATAACCTATGAAACATTCGAGTTGCAAGATGGGTTTTTTCCTTATTTTCTTGCTTGGTTGGGAACACACAAGAGAAACTAGAAATCACAAGGAAACATTTAGAGATGGCTTTGTATTTTTCCCCTCACAGCGAGCATGTATGGAAAAGAAATTTAGACAGCAATGGTGAAACAGACCAAAGCAGGCAGAAAAGACAACTGAAACAATGTGAGTTAGAAAGAGGAAAACTGACATGCTTAGAAGCTGCAAGTTAATGGAGTTGCTTTTGAATGGTGAGAGCAGGAGAGCAAGCCAGGAGCGAGCACTGGCTGAGCTCTGCTCAGCTGGAGCAGCTCAGTAATGGGTGCCACACACCCCGAGAACACCAGCACCAAACCTCAGCTCCTAGAGCATGCACGTGCTTTGCCACTGCCTCACTGGAACCAGATCCCTGCCAGGACAGGTAGGGGAGAGCATGGCTCTTGCGCCAGTAGTTGCACATTCCGTTCCAGGTGCACCTCTCCATTAGGCTGTCAGGAAAGTAACAGCAGAAAGCCACTCATTGCACCAGGATGATTTACAAGACACCCAAGAGGAAAAGCTGGTACAACAAGAAACCAAGTAAATTTTGTGAAGTGCCACCCATTGAACAGGTGGCGTGGGTTTGCTAATATGGGTTGAAATTAATTATTTTCATAAACACAGCAACTGGGGCAGAAAATGTCCAAATGAACAAAGCAAGCAAAACGAAGTAAATAAGGCAAGAGGAGCCTGGGCCGCACTTTCAGACTGATCTGTTCACACAAAGAGTGCTCTAGTTGGAGATTAGGGCTGAGGAATAAGAACTCATTAGCTCTTCTCCAGGGTTCATGATTTGAGTCTGACAAAACACACACTTCAGTGTTTCCAAGCTTAAAGAAAATTCCAGCAGGGTCATGGAGGATGCTATTTATAGCTGCCTTAATCTCTGTGCACTCAAACACAGCTTAAGTGCGTACACATATTTTGTTAGCACTTAGGAAAAAAACCCCTCTGTTACTGAAAACTTAATCATCCACAAGTTCTAAAAATGTAAATGAGTTTTTCCTCACAATATTAGCTGCTTCTGGCTGAACTGCAAAGAAAAACAGCCTATAGCTTTTCCAACCAAAATTGTTACTGGAAAAAGTGGGTCCTGGAAAATATTCAGTGACAAAACTGAGTAACAAGAATGTGGAAAGTTGCACAGCAATTAATTTTGTCAGGAGGAAACAAACTCTGTTTGCACATATCAGTGCAAGTGAGGCTGCTCTGAAGCCTTGCACATCCCAGCCCCAGCGCAGCAGAACCCTCGAGGGCTGCTAGGCCCCCTGCTTGCTGTCAGGTCACTGCCCAAACATCGCCAGGAGCTCAGCGCTGCTCCGGGAACGTGCCCAAGTGCAGAAGATGTACAGAACCAACACAGCAGCCTACCTAAATTCCTGTATGAGCCTGCACTTGGTCCAGGAACACTGAAGCTTAGTGTTTGTCTCTTAAATAACTGACCATATACTTACAAGTATGGAAAAATGCTTTATTAATCCAAGTTAGAAAAGTTTCAGCCATGGCATAAGGAATGAAAAGTGATGTCACACGGCTACTGCATCACCCTTTGGAAAGGTGCACACAGACATTCACAACTGCAGCAAGCCTGTTGCTGATGGCCAATAACTGAGCTGTGTATTTACACTGCTCCTGAGAACACCAACAGATAAATCTGAGTGTAAGGGCACATCTGGCTGCTGGAAACCCCCTCCCATCCAAAATAAAGTTCTGGTGAGTCAGCCTGCAGCATTTTTTGTGCTCAAATGCAACACACGTGCACACACACAGAGGTCCTTCAGCATACTACTGCTCTGCATCAGTGCCACTGCCCCAGATCACTGCTCCGTTACCTTTAAGCAAGTTTAAGAACAAATTCTAGGTTGCAGGAGCATGGCAGAAAATCTTCCCTACTAAACACTACTGTCAGTGAGCATTCCACATTACCAACGCACTGCATTTAAGGTTTTGAGTTAAGAGCGCTTAGCACTGAACACAGAGGTACTTTACCAATATACATACATTGGAAACATTAAGCAGAATCAGTCAGAATCTCCTTGCTCATTTCCCTAAGTGATATAAATCTTCCAGAAGTCATAATTCATAACCAGCAGTGACTTCTCTTAAGGTATGCCTCAAGGAAACTTGATGTACATCCAGACTTCTGCAAGGTTGCTACTTTCTGTTGGATACATCTTTCATTTTCCCTAAGAGTGCAAATCATGCTCTGGAAAGGCTACAGCATGCCAGGGATACTTAAAATAGAAAGGGCTGCAGCAAGGGATACTGCACATACAAACACAGCCACTGGCGCGGAAGCCGGAGCAGCAGCAGCGATGTGGATCCAGAGCAGCACTGGTCAAACTCTGTTAGCAAGCTGCCAGCAGCTCCCTAAAATGCAAGCAGAAGAACGAGAACAGCGATCTAACAGTCTGCATCAGCACAATACGAATGAAATGAGTTGTGACAAATTCACAGCACCATTCTAACCCTCTGGCTGTAATGTTACTAAATATAGGAGTTTCAGCACAGGAAGGGAGGTAGAAGAGCTGCAGAACGGCTTTAGTAAGGTAGCAGAGTCAATCGCAAAAATCGGTGTGATTTTGACCTTGCTGTACAAGAAATGCATTTGCAGTCAGTAGCTCAGACATCATGCGTAACTGCCACTTCTGCATGAACAGGGAAAAGCACAGTCATGTCTTCCTGTAACAACAGAGTTTAGAGAAGGATACAAACAAAACCAAGAATCCCAGAGAAAAAAAAAAAAAAAAGCTGGGTTAAGGAGGCTACAGCTTTTCGACACCAAACATTAAAGTCTGCTTAAAAATATTAGCTGTCAAAGTTCTCAAAGCACACCAGCCAGAGCTGTGCCCAAGCCCAATGTAATAATGTCATGTTTATTTCTGTCCCTGACTCCAGCTATATTAGTGCTCCTTGTAGCATTTTAAGGGAAACAAACAAACACACAGCCACTGACCTGAGTAGAGGGTGCATTCGATAATCTACTTCGGAGAGCAAGCCTGGTGCAGCACCGAGTTAATAAGCAATTTCAGGTTAACAGAGACAACAGTATATACTTAGAAATCCTTTTCTGAACATTTTTAAGTTACTGTTTCTATGAGACTAAAACCAAGCACTCTCTCACATGCTTAAGAATAATTCAACAAGCGTCATTTAGAAAATAAGAAAAAAAAATGCTTCATCAAAAAGGTGACTAGGTCTTCAACAATGCAATTACCCTGCTAGGCACTCGAGCCCAGAATCCATCTGGCTGTGTCATTCAAGCTGCCAGGCCCCACAGCTTCTGTGTCTTGACAGCAAGTCTTCCTAAACCTCTGAGGACAACATTCACCATCTCTCTGGTTACTGTTTAGCACATCAAACAGTGACAGAGGGAGGTACGAGTGCCCTGGCACTTGCCTCTGATTTCAACTCCACAGCTGCTGGCTAGAATGCAAATACTAATTACTATTTAAAATACAGACAAAGCCAACCCCAGACTCAGGACAGCGACAACAAATAGAGTCTAAATTTTGGAAGAATGGACAAGTGTCATTTAGCTGCTCAATCCCTGCTCAGCATGCACGGCCATACCACTTAACTTCCAGCATCCTTCTTGCAGACTGCACGTTTCCAATTAAAACTACGTTCACCAGGGCATTACCAGGGGTTCACATTTCAGGTAGAAACAAAGTCAAACTCCTTGCTGAAGACAGAAGAGCTTGCCCCCAAAGGAAAGCCAGTAACACCCTCCAGCAGCAGGCATTCAGCCTCAGGCAGGACCGAGGCACACAGCCGGTGCTCAGCAAGAGCTGATCTGTTCCAGAGCAGCACATCCTCAAGGATACAAGGTCAAAACTGAAGCAGATCTGCTCAGCACCTTATAGCAATGTAAAAGCTGCATGGTACTGAAGCTGGTTTAATCTTAAATAGACCACAAACTGCTGAAGAAATAAATGATTTGCATGGGATTTATTTCTTAGTCTTACCAGAACAGGCACTGCTTTAAATGTTTGGAGACAGAACTCAACGGAGCCTCAGAGCGGATGGCCCTTGATCAATCTCAACAGCATCCAGCACATCTCCATCACCTTCCCTAAATACGAGGGAAATCAGGGCAGATGACTGTGGGACGCACCCACAAAGCACTTCCTAAGAGCAGCTGATGAACACATCCCTTCACCTGAAACATCAGAAGTTATATTCTTGCAGTAACACAGAGCTATGTTCTCGCAGCCCTGATAATCACAGGATGTGAGCAATCCCAGAGGTTACAAGGAGACTGTTCCATTAGAGCAACAGAAACACTTTGGGGAGAAAAAGGATGCCTTTAGCAGGCAAATTCCTCCTTTGGCCCACAGGTACTAACACCTAGCACTGCTCAGACTACCTCCAAGCTCTGAAATACCCCTTTTCATTTTGGTATTTCCCACAGAAGACAGAAAACAAGGCCTGGAGAAGGAAAGGACACTGAACAAAGCTATTTCTCTATCATGAAGTCAGCACAGTCATATTCCAGGTCTACCAACTCTGGCATCTACTTGTCCAACATAACTAAAAAATACTTTAAGTAACCGCTTGCTTCATGGTAGATCAAACATAAAATACCAGTAAGCACACTGCTGTTCCAACAGCAAGTCAACAGATGGATCAGCATTAGCAACAGAGATTTTTCACATGACATTGGTTGTATAAACCAAGACAAAAAAAAAAAAGCTGCTATTGTGGAACAACTGAACTTTCATAACAACTAATAATTTAACTGTAAAAACATGAATTGATGCTTTTTCACTACACCTGCAGAAGCCCAGCTCTCAGACGCAAAGCCAACATTGTTTGGATCTGTTTACTGCTGGGAATGGAGGGGGCACATAATGAATCACTTACGAAAAGAAAAATCCTAAAGCAATCAAGGCATCACTCCCAATTCAGTTGACACATTTTCCTTGACTGTATGATGGAAACACAGTTGAATCAAGCGACCGCATCTGAATGCCTTCCTCCTCCTACGACAGGGGCACTGCAAGGCTTTACCAGCACCCACGGCAGGCAGCGCAGCCTTCATGCTGCATTCTGGTTATTCCTCCGCTAGCTACAGAAGCACGCTGTTCATAGTGAGCAGGGTACCAGCAAACCACAGTGAGGTACAAGCTACAAGCACACATTAAGGCTGGCTTGGGCTGGTTGGAGCTCAGCCCCAAGACAAGGAACAATGCAGCAAAGCACCTCTCCAGAACCTCCTTCCGCAGTGCCCCTGTGGATGAGCAGCAGCCTGGTCTGTGTGTTAGTGCTGCCCACTGCGGCTCTCCAGCCCCGCAGCTCCAGCTCAGGTACTCGTACCCGCCAAAGAACGTCACTGCCAGCAGCTTCAGGTCCTGGTTACTGGTAACGGCATTACACTGCAGGACCAAGCAAGCTGCCTGTGCAGGGGGAAGGGCTGTTTATCTTCTGCAATACTTTGTAACTACACCTTATTTTCAGAAGCTGGCAGGAAAGTTTTGCTTGGTGACACTAATAATAGATGAAATCATGACAGGACTTGGCAAGGACACGGGCTCTGTTCCCAACTGCTGCTATTCCACATTACCTGAGGGTTAGTGGCTCCCTTTTCTGCTTCTGTTTCCTCATTTGCAAAGCAGGAATAACGATAAAGGCACTTTTTGAATTAGAAAACACAGCTACTGTTGTCCAAGCACAAACAATGGTCCCTGTTCTAAAGAAAATGGAAAGAGGCCAACTATTTGGATGTATAAACCAAGCACGGCTTCACTGAGAGTACAAAGTCTGGTATAAAGAACGTGGCAGGCTCAGCGAGCTCCAGCAGCACTGGCATTAAGAAAAACGCACACACAGGCACACAGACCCCTGCCTGCTCCCTCCTCCCTCCCAGCAGCACCTACAGCACTCCATATACTCAGCATCCCACTGCACAAGGTGCTAAGCATTAGCCGGGCTTAAGTTCCGGACTGCAAGGCAAAACAATTACAGAATGTACCAGGGATGCTGGAAGATTTGCTTTCTTATTCACAGCATGTTATATCTGCCTCTGCAGTTTTCCCTCGACTCTTTGCCCAGATGCAAACCGAAACTGGTTAAGTAAGAGTACGGTTCACCCTTGATGATGCAGAGTTTCTAATGAGGGACTTCCCAAGAAAATAACACTCAGACTTTGAGTAATAATTATTCATACATGCTATAAATAAACACAGCTCCTAATAATTTTAATTAGATGCTTTCCACCAAGAAGTTATGTTCTTCTGAACTAGTTACATTGCAAAAAGAAACCAAACTATTTCTTACAGTGACAGGAGCTGAAGAGAGCGACCTAAGTCAAACTGGACTTGCTGGAGATCTCTTACTACAGCTTTCTTCTTTCAGATTGGGTCAAAAATTGATGAAGGTCAAAAACAATCATTTACATTACTATACACATTTGAGAGAAATGAATTAAGTGCCTTGAAGTTACAATTACACTTGAAACTGATTAGCTAGCCAGCTGTTAAATTACTTGCTCCTGCCAGTTCAGACAGATAGCAGCCAATAACCCGGAGTACTCTGTTTTGAGCAGTATTGGATATTCTACTCACTACGCAGGCAGGAGTGCTCTCTCCCTACCTGAAGGCAGTTTATTTGTGAAAGTCACAAAACTTAAGCTTCTAATATACCATTTTTTCCCATATATTATCATACCATGGTTTTTGTGGACATTCACTCTTGCACACACCGCACATTTGTAACTGCCATCTGTTGGCTACATTATTTGTTTGTAGTGCAGCAGCACACAGTCAGCATCACACGTACAGCCAACACCAGGCAAGCAGCAAACACGGTTGCTCATGTCCCAAAGAGCTTATTGCAGAAGACAGACAACGTAGGTAGCACGGGAGGAAACAGGAGTGTGCCAAAGGACAGCCAGTGGTCTCTACAACAGACATCAAAGGGTTTGGCTTGTCTTTTTGTTTTTTAGTAAACAATCACTGAACTCCTTACGATGGATCTCTTCTTCCCTTAGAAGAAAGGAGCAATACTCAGCTACACCTCTTCCATACTAAAATTAGTGGTAAATTCGTTTTGATGCAACAAGACCAACAAACAGAAGCACCCAAGAGCTTTGTAGCTCGTGATCTTTTCTCTCTTCTTTGCCAAGCTCTATCCCACAGATAGATGTTTTCTATCAGTGGAGCAGATTTCGTGCAACGCTTTCTGCTGCAACAAGTCCTGCGGCAGCATCTCAAGAGCGCCTTTACCTGCCCTTTTACCCTCCTTGCTGGCGAGCTGAAGTCCTCCAAGGAAAAAACAAAAGCCAGAAACAGATGGAAAAAATGTGTTAATAAGACTGATGAGATGCTCTTAAGAGAAGGAACAACACAAAGATACTGAAGAGATGGGGCACAAGGCAGTGATGGGAAAGCAAGCAAGGTAAGCAGAGACAAGAAGAGACACCTGTCTGAGGGCTTCATGAGATGACTCACCCAGGCCTCTGGTCCTCACTCCAGCTCAGCCCCGCACTGGATCAGAGGGCAGCACTGTGCATCAGGAAGAAAGGGTGGAGCTGGCAGAATACTTCCTGGGCAATCACAGCAGCAACACGCAGCTTGTCTGTCCGCCCCGCGCCAATTACAGGAGCATCACCGCTGCCCAAACACAGGGCACGCAAGAACACCCTGAGTGCTCCTCTAGCAGCCCTACAATGCCAGGATGGAAGAGGGTAGCAAGGATCCATCCCCGGGTTAGCAGGAGCTGGAGTTGGAGGCACCCACTGGGGAACAGTGCAGATTCATTCGGCAAAGAAATCATGTTCTTGTGTGCCACTCAGCCTTAAAACATGAAACCAGCCACTGCCAGCCCCTCAGCTCACAGTGTAATTTATTACCAAGACCATTTTAAAATGTTCATGAGGATAACAACCACAAAACAGCATTCTGTTGGACAGGGTGGATGAGCACACAGCAAAAGCTTCAAGAAGGAACAGTAGATGTGCTGTAATGGGAGAAGGACTAGGACTAGTGACTTCAGAAGGTGGGAAGAGGACAAGGTAACAGGCTTGTCTAGAGCTATGGCAACCAGTTGGCTTCAACAAACAAAAACCCTCCAGGATCGAAGACCAAACACAGGAAGCAAGGGACAGGGAGCCCAGTGGGACTGATGGGTTCTGAAGAGGAATATGATAGGGCAAGTTCTCAAGGATAAATTTGACATATCTAATTACTCTACCGAAAGGGTCAAAGGCCCATAAACAACAAGAGGGACTGAACACAGAGCAAGGAGGTTAGGTGGAAACTCACCTTGACATCAGCTCCCATCCAGTCCCTCACACCTGCTCCAGATCCCCCACCAACCTTCCCATGAGGTCGGGCTGCCTGCTGCTGCCCTGTCGCGTTTCCTCTGAAACAAGGCTCCCGATACCGCACTGCCTTCCCCATGCGTCCAACCAATACCTTCACATCCTGTGCTATTCATCTCTCCCCTCCTCTTTTCATCCTCATAGCAGAGCTATTACTTACAACACTCCTAATCACATTTAATTGGGGTATGTTATATGTGAGAGATCCATAATCTTCAAAGCATCTTCCAAACAAACTACAGCAGAAAAGATTCCCCCTCCGCTCAAGGCATTTGGCAAGAGCACAGCAGCAGACATTACACCAAGTGGCCTTTTTGTTTCCACTCCCTGAGTCACAACCCTGTGCATCAGAGGTTGATTTCACGCCTATCTGGGATGAATGAGCTCTCCTAAATGTTTGTGACATGCTACAGAAGAAAGCAGCAAGGGGAATGTATGACTCACCACGGATTTGCTAATCTATAGCTGATCTTCGTAAATTATTACATTTGTATCGTGTTTCAGAAGAACATGCAGATTTTCAACACTTATCTCAGACCTACAGCACGCAGCAATCTATCATTATGGGTTACCACATCTACTGGAAGGAATAAACCCAGCACAGAAACCTTCCAGAGGAACCAAAAATACCAAGTCACCCACACCAGTCAGAAATAAAAGAAAAGCCATCCTTAAACAAGAGCATAGTCAGTGATTAAAGGCTTGTTCCTAGACGTGACTATAATCCCTATTCTCTTCTACTAGATGTAAAAGGCTCAGCAAACTCAAAATCTACAAGATTTTGCTGATTTAAAAAGAAAACAATTATTTTCAGGTTTCCAGAAGGACCATGTTGTCTTCTCTCATCTCATGTATCCTCAAAGCTATTTGGCACAATAGGAGAAAGGAGGTAACGCCTCTACTTGGGCTGAGGAGACAACCAGTCTTGCTTGGCTGTCCGAATCACTGCTTTAAATTAAGCACAAAAATATGGAAAATCCCAGGCTTCCCTTTGCCTCCCAATATTGCTACCTCGTTTCACTGAGGGAAGTCCCAGAGACACTCGGGATCAGCTCCCAGGCACAGCAAGCTCCAGGCTGCTCGTCCCAGCCATGACCACCTCACGAAGTAGCAGGGAGGTGAATCTGGCTGCAGGAGTAGATGTGAAAGAGGGTGTCATGCTCAGAGCTGGACTGGGTATGGTTCCAAGTTTAGGGAATCTTGTGAGTGTTCCAGCACAAGTTCTTAAGAAATACTGTTTGTGCTGCAAATGCTGTTGAAGCATGTAAAAACTGAGATAAATCCCACACCTTGGGAAGAAGATAAGTTTTAAACTGATGATAAACACAAATCTCAGTGAAACCCTTGGCTGGGGGGAGACAGGCATGGAGGCTGTCTCTCCCACAGCTGGTGATACCAACTAACCAGATTTCAGACTAGGAAGATGAGAACTGCCACTACAGATGACACCATCAGCTCCACCATCCTTCACAATAGCTACCATCAAGTACATTAAAAGAAATTCCAAATGCAAAATAGAGGTGAAGATTTTTTTCCCCTGCTATTCAGAGTACAGATGCATTCTAGGGCCCATCAATAGATAACATTCTTAGTACGTGCTCATCAGCAAAGAGCTTCCCCTCCAGAAACACCTGGAATGGACCAGGAGGGATTCAGGCCCCGCTGCAGCACTTGGGAAGCAGCAACATCACCTGAACCAAGAGCAGCAGCAGCTGGCTAACAGAGCGTCTGGTAACCGAGTCAATCCTCATTAACTACGGTTAAAAACCACAGCTTCACACCCCATAAAAGTTCTGCTGCCAAGCAAACAAGGAGAGGCAACCTTCAATTAAGGCCTCCCATCTTGTTTAAGGACAGTTTTGCGCGCTTACTGGGAGCAAGTTCTGCTTGCTTCACTCATGAGAGCACTTAGTTTCTTTTAGGGGAAAAACTCAGAATTCAGCTGTGCTCAAAGAAACCATACATCTGACTTTGGTTGCTCCATGGCCTAGATGTCTTCAAATAAGGAGGCTGCATCTTGTGCTAAGGCATCGTCTGCCTCCTCATAGGTAAATTCTGCACCGGGTAACAGTTGCAGAAGAGCTGGGTGACTCTCCAATACGAACAAAACAACTGAAAATAAGCGGACTGATCTGTTATTCCCACTCTTGCCAGCAAGTGTTGCTGTTTACCAAGGAAAGGCAAGAATGAAAGAAAAAGAATAAAAAAAGCTATTGCTGAACTTCCTTATTGTGTTTGTATCCAAACCCTTCTATGGAGAGTTCTGATTCATCAGTTGGATCTCAGTGCAGCTTCAGAAAAGCATGCTCTTGATACGCTCTGAAAGCAGAGGGCTTACAGATTAGTTTCTGCAAAAAACCTGAACATGCATATCATCTTCTGCAGTGCAGATAAGCACATTGCAAATGCCTGAGGAGAAAATTTGTGTGGGGAGATAACTGCAGAAACTATTCTTAGCAACGCAGTTCTGCATCTGTTAAACTAACTCTGCTGGCACTGCGCTGAAAATTCATATTCACGAACACGTGCTCCAAATGTTGTGAAAAAGCTACTATTTTAAATTCTGTTTTATGTAACCTGAAACATCTGAGAACTCAAGCAGGTATTTTCATTGCATTTTCTCCTATTAACACGACTACCTCCACAGCCAGAGGTAAGACCACACCCCACATTAAGAACAGGCTACCACTACACATGCAGGAAAGGAGCAGAGCAGTGGTCTCCAGCATGGGGCTTGCAAGCAACATCCAGTGTTGTGCGTGGGCACGAGAAACCTGCAAGTCAAAAGCACAGCAGAAGGCACGTCTACGCCTGATCTCCCACAGAAACAGACTGCACAGAGCCATAGGCCTATACATGGTCAGAAAACCATAGCTTTAAAGGATATAGTCTTGCTGGCTAAAACACTGACAACTCAGGGAACTGGTGTTTCATAAAACTTTTAAGCCAATTCTTTAATGTTCAGTGTAGTATTAAATTCAACCTTCTGATCCCCTCATGCAGGCACCATAAGACTCAGAGGAAAGCAGTAAAACCCTTGAGATACCTGTAGACGAAAATGATGTGATGCAAGTCTCACATACATGGTATTGCTCGAGATGGCCTGAATTTCCTGAGATACAGAATGAAGCACTAGAGTCTCAGTTTCCTATTTTAGCAGACATTTTTATTGTTGAGCTTCAATATTTCTATCACCTGCATCATTTCAACCTGGAAAACAATCTTTGGTTGTTTTTCCAAGGATAAAAAGTTGATTACAGACTTTTTTTTTTTTTTTTCTTTTTAACATCAGCTGCCTTTTGAAGTCCTCCCCTAGCAATTTCCTTTTGGACACTGTGCAAAGCTGGGCAGAAGCTCTCCCTTGACACAACTTCAGTGCCTCCCGAGTCACACCAAGCAGAAACCATGGCACAGTACACTCTTTCCAGTGTAAGATTTTATGGTTATGCCTCTACTGTACTGAACAGAACTGGAGCCCTGGACATGCTTACAATTTCTGTGAACAAAGTTTTGTCAGATGGAACAAGAACAACTGCACGGTGCTAGGCCGAGTTCCAGCAGAAAAACAGGAAACAGTAAGCAGAGCAAACTTCTCCTCTGTACCCGTATTCAAATCTCACCCAATGGCTGGAAGCAGCGTGTCTTCTTGACATCACCTGAAGACCACCATGAAGCCTTCCTGCAGCACTTAAGTGACCATATGAAAGTATGGTTACCTTACCTGGGAATAACTGGGACCTTTACTTGTAAAACAACCGCAGGGAGATCAAAGCTGAAGATTTGGAAACCAGAGGGTGGAAAAAAAAAATCCTACAAATCGTTGGAACTCCAGCAAAACAGTTTTCTAGTCAGTTAGACAGCCAAAAGCAGTATTAGACTGTGTCACTCACGACTAACTTACTCACTCTCTCTTCCTTCTGGATCCCACGAGTCATATTCCGGTACCCATTTTTAAAGACAGCTCCCTTCTTCAGTTTTTTTGTTGTTTTTTAAATAAAGTCTCTTTAAGAGCTGATGATACACACTGGGCCATTAGTTGTTAAAAAAAAAAAAAAAAAAAAAAA
>VXAV01008286.1:253491-275018 GCA_013399715.1 Alectura lathami
CTGCTAACCATTTTCATGGCAACAGTCAGAAATACCCTTCAGTAACCCGTACGTGTCAACAAGCTTTGTTACAGCCCAGAATGTTTGTTATAACAGACATTTCACAAGCCTCTGGTGGGACTGTAAATCCTGGCAGTGTCAAATACATTTCCTTTTATTACAAAACCCATTTTGAAGCCATCAGAAATCTCATTTGTAAACCAGCACTTCTATATTTAGATTACTTGGATTACAGATTTGTTTTTTCTCCCTGACACTGCAGAAATGGAAAAAAGAAAAGGCAGGAGCAGTACCTCAGGCTACCAGGCAATTTTTCAAGTAATGGCAAAGGTTTAAGTTCTCAGAGAGCAGGACTGCTCCTCTGGATTTAAGGCAAAGTCCTGATTCACAGCTTTCAGCTAAAACACCGTCCCCTACCTCACACCTCTGTCAGATGGGTGCTGCCACTTGCCAGGCTCACCTGCAACTTATGGGCTGCTTCACACCACAAAAGGCCAAGGTGTTGCAGGGGTGGAAATCAAAGGTGCTAACACACACACACTGCTTCTTCAGTAAAACAATGCCTATGCCTAGGAGGACCAGATCAGTATTTATTACCAAGTCTGAATGCGCCCACGTCTGCTTCATTACAGTGACATCAAGGTGGAGCTGATCTGTTTCAAAGAGAAGCTTAAACAAATTGGACATCATTTATCTACTTTTTTTTTCTGTTGTTTAATTGTCCTATTCCTTAGTCTTTAATAAAGTTCATGCTCTTGAGGCATGAGTGAGACTCAGGCACAGCACACCAATCCCAAACCGATCACGTACCTGGTCAGGGGAGCACCACCCACCTTCACTCCTTGTTTCTTCCCTGCTGAAAGTGAACCCACCCCTCGCGTACCCTCAGCACACCCTATCTGAAGCCCGTCTGAAGCACCGGGCTGAGCTGTTCCAACAGGTATGCTGAAACACGTAACAAAGTGGGCTTTGGGGGTCAAAATCTGACAAATGCCTGATGGAAGTACAGATTTCGGTTACAATTGAAATAGCACCCTAAGAGACTGAATAAACCTCGTGTGCACACAAATATGAGCGCAGCCTGGCATGAGAGTCATCTCAGCAAACTCCAAACCAAACTCACAAACATGACTGCCAGGATAACGACCAATACCCCAGTCAGAGCAAGGCTCCACAGGGCTCTTTCACACAGACTCGGAAATTCAGGTTCCTTTGATTGAATTCTCAATGCAGATGAGCTTTTTCATCAGATCTGGATTAACTGGCTCATTTATCTTCTCAGAATAAATGATATCCAAGCTTCTGAATTCTTGAGTAAAACCTGCTCTGCAGCTGGGACTGCTATCAAGGCCTACTTAAATACTTGGTACAAATAAACTGGGGGAGGATTGCATATTAGTTCCCAGATCTTTGGGCAATTTTTTTTGGAGGGGAGAGCATTGTTCCAATATTTTCTTAAAATTATGGCAGCAGAACAGAATGTGAAGCTGGGTGGCATGTAGCTGCCAACACATCAAGCATTCGCAATGATTCATTAGCCCAGGCTTTGATGAGCAGTTCCTGGTTTTGAAATAACCAGAGAAAGAAGGAACTAGACATCCAACGTGCCAGAGCTCAGCTGACTGGTACCCAAATTCCAGGTGCTGGGCAAATTCACGGAGTAAGCAGACTTGCATATTTCCATCCAGCTCAGCACCCTACCTCCAATGGACAAGCACGCACCCCGCCTGCTACCTGTGCTCTGCCCCCAGTGCCCTTCCAGGACCTTTAGGAACCCATTAACACCTCTGCAGCCTCCTTGGGCAACCATATCCACAAGTTCACTATTTGCTTAAGTTTACTTCTTTCCCCACAAACCTGTATTATTGCATTACGTGTATTTAATTTTACCTTAATACAGGTAGCTATCTTGATGGCAAGGTTGTTTGCATCCTGAAGTCACATACATTAGCTGGTAGAGGGACAGAATAAACAAAGTGAACAGCCATAGGCTAAATACAATTTTAATGTTTTGGCATTTGCCTTCCACTGTAAATTAACTTCTGTCTGTGCTTTTTCCTAATGAAAACTTTACCATAATTCCATATATTCATATATTCAAACCCTCATCTATTGGTTTATTTTTCTTGTTGAACCTTCTTCCAGGCTTCCATCCTCCCTCTTCTCAGAGAAAAGGTCTTTTAGAAGTTTTTATTAGATATAAGGGATAATTTGGTCTGTTTCAGCTATTTCCAGATGGTCTCTAATAAGATGAATTTATTCACTTGTTATGAGTTTTCCAAGAGCGAAAAAATAAATGGAAGCAAGAGTGGATTCCTAAAGCTGGAACCTCGCTAGGACCTCAGGAGGTATGCTGCCTCATTTCTTCTAAAACACACAACTGGACCTATTTCAGAGAGACCAAACACTCCCAGTGACCTCACCCTTGTCTGTAACCCAAACAGCTTTTTCATGGAAAGAGGGCCACATCACAAGCAGGTATTCAGACTGTTGGCACACCTCACTGGAAACTGTTGCCTGAAAATCCCGCCATCATCATATGGAGGATTTGGAGCAAGCACTACTATTTTCATTACACATCATCTTTCCTGAGTTATCATTTTCCCTGCATTACAAGGTATTTGGCAAAACAGACAGAAGACTGAATTGGGATCAGGAATTACAGAACAGACCTTAGCCTCGCTATCAGTGTGGCAGTAGTTTTTTCCCCCCTACAGGACCCCCATGCTGCTGCGTGTGGCTCAGCACAAACAATTCCTGGGATTACATTCAAGCCTCTCCTCTGCTTTGGAAGAAGGAGCACAGCACGATAAGGCCAGTCATATACACACAGCGTCTGGAAGGTCAGGAGGCAGATCTCCAGGCTCCTGTCTAAGACCAGAAGCCTCAGTAAAGCCACTATTTTCCTGCTTTCATTACAACAGGTTTTGACACTTCTCCAAAGACACTACTTCTTTGTCATGTCACATCTTCACTGAGACTCTGCATCTGTCCTCAGCTCTGCTACCATCAGTCTCAGGACCAGAGTGAGTTACCACCGACTACCCAACAAGACAGGGCTGGGATCCAGAACCACAAGCTCTTGAAATTTGAGAAGAAATGTCGCAAGCTAGTCACCGGCTTCAGCAAAGCCCGGATTTAATTCACAGCTTTTATTAATTTGAAGCAGCCTGTGCAGCATCAGAAATTTGTCTGCAGAGTTTTTATACACAGCGCTGCATACAGAAAGCAAACAGACGTGTTTCTGCGGCGTACACGAGCCGAAGCCTTGCAAACAGCACACACGGGAACATTACATCAGCACAGATGACTTCCTGGAGCAACCTCCTTTCCTGAGAGCAGGAGCTGGAGGAGGAAACCACAGGATCCAAAGGGATTGTAGAGTAACTTTAAATGCAAACGCTGCTGAAAGAGAGATCTAGGAGGCAGAGCAGCAGAAAGGCAGATGTCAGGTACCTGTACAGGATGCAGACAGGAGCTGTGACAACAGCTGGGCAGTTGGAGAGCGAGGACTCCCTGCTGCTGCTGCACTGGCAGCACTGCCCCATGGTTTCCTCTTGCAGCCATCTGTTTCTCATGCCTTACTCTCAGATTGCAGACTTGCTGTGAAGCAGCCTGCCTCCTTACTTCATGCTCACATAGCACCTTGCAGCAGCACAGGATTCTGGCCCCAAGCAGGGATCTTAAGTGTTTTACTAGGATAAATCATAGCATGCAGAATAAAGCTGTTTATAGAGCACTTTCTTGTTGGAGCTTCCCAGATATGCTGGTGGAAAAATCACATTTCATAATAATTTCCCTGATGTGTGCCAACTACAGAGGAGCCGTCTTGAACCAGCACAGCCCTGAAGTACCCTGTACAAAAGTCCCAGGCATATTTACAAAGCTACTGAGGAGAAACAAGGTTTATATCCTGATTAATTGTTCAGGATGAAAATATGGGATCTGACATAATGTAACAGCTATTTTGGCACAACTTTTGAGGAGCATGAGTAAGCAGCCTCTCCTAATTGATGTGCAGATCCTGGAGTGGGTAGTAACTGCATAATAGCTTCACGTTGTCTTCTGAAAGCTAACACAGATGTGAACCCTGTTAAATGAGTCCACAGTTACCAGCACTGGCTACACACTGAAATAATTCAATCCTGTTTCATCTATTATACACATTTTCTGTCTCCCATGGAAAAATGAATTTGTCTCCTACGGAAAACGAATTAACACAGGATGACTTGGACGTTACAGCTGCAGTCAAAGCAACTGATTCCAGGTCTGGCCTGTGGCGGGGGCACTCCAGCAGCCAACCTACATACCTTGGTCTGACAAGTTACAATCCAGCAGCTAAGAAGGGAGAGCAGCCACGTGTGCTGTTAGATCACAGCAAACGTGTACTGAGACAGCTTAGCCTGGCCTACGGTCAGAGAGCTGTGTGCTAACATGCATTACACCATATTTGCTATGAACCAGGACTTTGCACATAGATAACTACTGCAGCACAGCTGACATCAGTAAATTGTTACATGGAATTAATCGAGCTATGCACAAGTCGTAAGATGATCAGCGCAGGGAATCGGTACATTTGGGATGTGATTCCCACAGAATTGCATAAAGCTGGAGAAAAGAGCCCTGCCAGGTTAGCAGACTGTTGGCATTACTGACCTTTGATTTAAGGGATTCAGTACATCCAAAAAAAAAAAAAAAATCAATGACGAAGTCAAACTGAACTCATTCATTTCATTGAATTTATACAAGATACATGTCCCGTTTCCTACTAGAATGACAGTTTTAAGACAGTAAAACTCAGCCACAGGCCAGTCAGATACCACACAACCACACACCCCTTTTGCCTTGCTTTTAGAAGATCAGCAGTATGGTTTTATATCCCACCTAACTCAACGCAACCACAAGCTGCTATGGAAGGAGGAGTCCTGCCTTCCTACAGCTGAGGTCCTCAGTCCTCCCCTGGGTTGGGTCTTGTCGCCATGCGACCACAGCACACGGCAGTGCTGTGAGCTGAAGGAAAACATTGCTTTCTTCAGCATGTGTGGACCTTTCCCACTGAGTCAGTGAGATAAATGACTGAAGGGGAAGTGCTTTACCTGCTAACTCCTTCACCAGGGAAGGAACAGGCCTGTGTCTCGAGGCACTGACGGGCACGGCCATACCTTCCAGCAGCAGCCTGCAGCCGCAGGACAGGAGCTCTAGCCCAACACCACACCCCAAGAAGTGCATAGTCCTGCTGGCAAGCAGGACATGAACTTTTACCCCAAATTACTGCCTTGGAAGTAAAGTAGTTAAGTAAGATAACAGGCTATTTTTTTCCCTTAAATCACTCCAATGTCAGAAAAGAAAGGCTCAACATACCCCTCCTCTACAGGAGAAGAACACAGAGCCTCCAGCACCTTCACCTCTGAAATCTACCAGAACACACAGCAAAGATGTAGAATAAGTCTGCTTTAACATGACAACGCATGTCACAGCACTGCAACGATAGACAGTATTGCTCTGCAATGTTTTGTGCATCCAATGTACACTAGAAAAGGGGAAAATCTGCCTCTTATCCCTGCAGTCCCTCTCAGCAGCAGAAGCTAATGCCGTTTTTTGGACTATTTGGAGGCCTGCACACTACATCCAAAGGCAGCTGAAGGATCTCTGAAACAGCACCACGCGCTAGGGAAGCTCTGCGGGAGGACGCTTCACTCTGGAGTGCGTTAAGGCTGCAGCCTGAAGGCTGTGCTGGCAGTGGCAGCTGCCTGCTGTTAGTGCCTGCCTTCCCAGCTTCTCTCCACCACATCCCACGTACGTGCCAATAGCATGCAGGAAATGCTGGGGCCCAAGAAAGCAAGACAGCCTGTACAAATTGGTGAGATGTTATCAGTCCAGTCCTGGAAAGCATAGAACCACGGGAGTTACTGCACAGATGGGCCAGCTCTAAGCCTGGCACTTCCTGGGGAAAATTAAAACTGTGGGAGCAGTTCAACAGTCCTCTTGTCAGAAGAGTTGGGTACCACTTTTCTTTAAGGCTGTGGTAGGATGTACAACACAGGCACAGCAGTACAAAGAACGTTTCTATAGAAATCACAAAGGCCAGGTCAATTTTTGTGACGAAGCTCTGCTGCCTGTAATTCTTCTTCCACATACCATCCTTCAGTGCCTCTCTCCAACAATAAACTCAGTAGAACATGCTGGAGTCTGGATTTAGTCTTCAATCACAACGCGTGAGGGGTTCCCAGTTATTGGTCTGCATCACCCACTTGGTGACACAGGGGTCTCTCTATCACATGCTTTTCACCCAGCACCTGAACACCTCTCACCTTCTGGCAGCCGGCCTCCCATGCCGTCCAAATGTCCAGATCTCAGGAAAAGCTGTACCATAGACTCAAGATCCATAACAAGTCAGCGTGCAACAAGAGAAACCCCAACTCTGTCACTCTCAGTTTAATTCAGCACATTCCTCAACTATCCAGATGCAGAGGTGAAGCAGTGTCTTCAAAACACTTGTCACTGAGAACCAGCATCTAGCACAGTTCCCTCTAAGCTACATATAATCAAATTCTTGCACTATCCTGTTTCAATTCCTTGTTGCTGAGCATCTTTCATGTTTTAATTCACATGGCATTGGATTTGCTGCACTAAACGAGCACATTCTGAACTCCAGAATAAAATGGAGGTTAATTACTAAACCAGATTTTTAAGTGAGAGTAAAACTCTATTAACGCCTAAAGCAATGCTAAACTTGACAACTTAATTGAAGTTCAGCACTGCAGAGTTAAACTGCCCCGACAGCTTTACTGAGCAGCAGCTCACACGGTGACCGAGCCCTCCCAGGATCCCAGGCTCTACCTAGACTGCAGGGCACAGGACCGAGCGCAACTTGTCAGCTGGCCACCTGAAACAGACTGAAATGATGTCAAGGAAATGCAGGAAATGGCAGAAGTAGAAGGGCACGAGAATGCTGTAGCAAAACACCTGCATGCATACAACTGACGTGTATAAGCTCAGCAACCTTTGCTGCAGGCACCTTTCAGGCAGCTCACTGTAGGTGCCAACAGCCCTGCTCGCTCCTGCTCCCAGGTTTTACATTTGAGGTGAAATACTTGAGGGGCACTCCGAGATGGCCACGTGAGAGACATCCAAACCTCTCCCCCAGTGCCTCTCCTCAGCTCCCTTATACACAACACTGAGCCCTGAGGTGGACAAACAGAAGATCTGGGGCAAAAGATGTTCTTGTTGCGTGTACAACTAGCAGCAAAAAAGCTGCCTTCAGGATCTGTCAGCACTCACATGGCATTAATGGTGTCTCTGAGGCTTCGAGCAGCTCAGCACTGCAGCACCCCTGGGAGCACAGATGCTGCTGCATTCTGTTTACCATCCAAAGTAACCCTCATCCACATGAGAAAAGGCCAAAGGACTGCATAAATGCAGACATCCTCGTCTACAAACTTCAAGCAATAAGGATCACTGCCTGTACTGGGTCTCAGGTTTCCTTGCATGGCAAGAAGGAATCGAGCCTCTCCCCCAGAAAGTGCTGCTCTGGGAAAACACCCTTAACTTTCTGCTCATTTCTCAACAGTTACTGGAAATGCAGAAGGAACAAAAACTGGAGCAGTAAACATGGTTTATTTTCCATTCTTGATGTTCTGCTATTGCCAGTCAACTACAGTTACCAAAACATGTCAGAGCTTGACAACACAGAAATGAATGCTGCCTCAGAAAACACAAACCGGAGCTATGCAGTCAGCACATGCTCACTGCTCCATCTGATACCAAGGAAAGACCGCTACGGCGCAGCACAGCGCTGGGCTCTTACTTGCTGCTGACAGTCCTGGTAAAGATCGCATTTAATTGCTACACTTAGATTACCCTGGAAGGCATCTCCAAAGTATTCCACTGAATTTCCCTCCCCACCTTTTTTTTTAAAAAAAAAAACAAAACAAAAAAACATTCCATAAGCTCTCAGCTTCTTGGCCCTGAAGCTGCCAAAGGCAAAGCAGGGAACACAGAACTGTAGTCCTGGATAACTGCATGCAGGACTGCCAATGCAGGGACAGTCCTGAGCAAAGCTCAGATACTCAGTTCCATGTGATGTTTGTTAAATGTAGCTTGTACACGTCCCGACAAACACAGAAGTAGCTACGTGGTGCAACAAGGCACTGTGTGCACTGAAGAACAGATTCTAGAATTATCCCTAGAGCATGAAATGGCCAAAGTTCATGTTTACTATTTTAAAAGCAATTTTGACTTTACTGGATGAATTCATAACAGACAAGTTAGTGCTGGTGCATCAAAGAACTGGAATACTTTAGTCAACAGCCTCATGGAACTATTATACATGTTAAACAGTGCAGATAACATCGCAAGCAGTGAGCATTCATCAAGTGCTCTGCACAAGCAACACCTAGGTACGGTTCTGCAGCACCGCACACCTCTGCCTCAAAGATGAAGTGCTTGTTAAATGTAACACTGCACTGTAGGGTGCTTTGCATCTCTGCCACAAGGAGAAGGACAGCGCAAAGGACAGGACTGGGTCAAACAAGATGGAACCAAAACAAGGAGGAACAGCTGGCGGTCTCCAAGGTGAGGCAGAAAAGGATGCAGGCACTGGCCTCCTCCACCGTGCCTGGACAATCAGTTGACTTGACGACAAATTGCACACACTCAGCAGAGTGAAGCTGAAACAGAGCAGCTTGTGAGGACAGGTTCAGCCTCCTCAAAAAGTAGTAGGTACAACCTAAGCAAAAATACCCCTTAATTGTGAGAGCAGTCAAACACTTGACAAGAACTTGCTATCACCACAGGCACACAAAGTGTGCAAGGAATCGTTCTTAATGATTTCGTCAGACAAATCTAACTGCTTCTCTCAAATGCCTAAAACTTCCAATGCTAAAAACATCATACCTTTCCTTCATCTCACTCAAAATTAAATAACAGGAGCCAACACTACCATCAGCACATCAGAACCCAGAAGAATGGTTAACTCTTGGGGGGGTAGAAATAATAATCTGCCTAATAGCAGTCTCCCTGTGTGACTGCACTGAAGTTCAGTTAGTTCTGCATCTCATGTCAAGAAGATCACGTATCTATCTTCTCCTAGTGGGCTTTGTTTCTTTGTGTGTGGCTTTTTTGTTTGTTTGTTGTTTTGTTTTGTCTTTTTCCCCTCTCCTCAGCAGTATTTCAATGGAAGTGGAAGGTATTGAATGCACAGTGTCACGCTCGGAAGTACATCAGATTTAACAGACTGCCATATGCTGAACACTCCTCTCCCAATCCAACAACGCATTTAAGCCCTGTGCTGGAACTTAGCACAAAGCCCTTAGCAGCACAGCTTGCTCACACGCTTCGCGTTTGCTGGATCAGGGATAAAGCATTCCCCATATTCATCACCGCCCTAGGGCTGCAACAAGTTTAAACCTACGAGTGCAAAACCAATTGATTTATTTAGGATTCTGGAATAAAGAATACATTGAAGTGTTTTGCTGAACTGCAGTTTAATCAAGGAAAGCCTTTAAGCATATGCTTAATTTTAACATGCATTTAAGACAGTTCTCTTACATTATACACTGTGCTTTCCTAACTTGGAACTCCCACTGTACAGAGGGATCAAAGTGCATTAAGGAAAGAACGAAAAAACCCTACAGCAGGCTCAGGGAAATTTGCTCAGGGAAAATGCATTTGGAAGAGACTGTGCATCATTTTAATACGTTGATTACTTTTTAGATTTCAAACAAGCTCAAGTTGCTTCTAAAATTCCAGGTCATAAAGCAGTCCATATTTAACTCCCTGAATTTTAACTCAGATTCTCATCTTCTAACAAGATGCCAGGAAACAGAGAAGAGCCTGTTACCAAGAAGTTTGATAAAATTCTGTTAAATTATCCAGATGGTTTCCATTCCACAGAAAATACTAAACCAGCAGTTTGCAGTGCAGAGCATTCTCTAAATGCACAAAATAGAAAACAATACACAAGTGGAAAATGCAAATGCTGAGCCAGTTATATTTTTGTTCCAGCAGAAATGCAATACGATCAACGCAATCTTGCAGCTCTAGAGCACCCATCTTTCTGCTGCAACAGGGTGCTCTGCAATCTCCAGAAGTTTCACCAAACGAAGTGCACGCAGTTCCCGATTTCATCGCTTATTTTTCCCCATGCAAATCGGAGGAACCACATTTCCATTAAAGCCCCCAAAGCCAAGCATTCCCCACAGCACTGCATGAAGCCAAAGAGCACCCACTGAACATCTTCTGTACTTTGGATGAGTCTGCATGCAGCCAAATTTAGCACTTACCAAAAGCACAGCCTGGTTCTGTAGCCCTTAAATATAGGGAAGACTGTCTTAGAATAAACAGTGATTACAGAATTGGAATTTCAAGAGCTGTGAAAGTCCTTGCCACAAAATAACATAATAAGAAAAGTAATAAACCCATTGAAAATGACAATGAAGACAGATCCTACAATCTTCTGCATTGTGTTGCTTTATAAACCCGGTCCTCCACAGTGCAAGGGTATTAAATTACAGATGGGAAACATGCATCAGATAATTGTATGACGGCACCTGAAATCATTCAAATCCACCAACAGCACAATTACAAAACTGACTCAAAAGCTCAGCAACAGATGAGGCGTGGACAAATACCACATCAGCCCACCAGGATGCCATAAATGAGAGCATCCCCGCTGAACACGGCACCACACCCCCCTGATGCACCCGTAACCCTCCAGGAGAGCAGGGTCTGCCCTCTCCCACATGCCTCCTTCTCAGGGCCTACCTGAAACAGCTGCAGTGCACAGGCTGTGCTGCAGAAATTCTGGCTATGAAAGCAGTGGGGACCGCCAAGCGGCACAGCCCCCATTTTCCACCAGCCTCCCCCATCAAGCTGACGTGCAGCACCACACCGGGCACAGCAGGACAGCATTTGGGAAAAGGAGAGCACTGGAGCTGCTCCTCTGCAGCTCTATTTAGAGCCAGAAGCAGTGCTGCAAGGCCCAAGGCCAGGCGATGGGCAGCGCCATGCAGCCGTCACCGAGCACCCTGCTACAGACACTGCGCGCAGCGGGGTCTGCAAGCAGAGCTCGCTGTGTGCCCACAGCACAGCTTCATCCCATGGAGACTCGGCACCGCAGCACCACTCTGACAAGCACCTTCGTTAGAAAAGCTACATGAGAAATAATTAAGTCTCCTCCACAAACGATGTCTCCTTTGGAAAGGCAGTAATTACTGCCTGCTCGGAGGCATCTCTCCCAGAAAGCAGCCGTGAAGGCAGAGCGGCTCTCGGTGGCTGAAGACTTTGGGAAGCACCAAAAGGCCTCGAGAAAGACCCCTGCAGCTTTAGACATGCAGCAGCAGGCAGCTCCATTGCAGACTGACATTCCTTCCCACAGCATCACTGTGAGGCAGCGCCGGTACCTCCTGGATCCTCCCAGCAGGCAGAGGTTTCAATGCATCCCTCCACAACAGGTGACAAAGCCAGGCCTGGCCCCAGCATCTCCAGGGCTGGCAGCTCCCGGTACCGCTTTACACAGTGCATACCAAGAGCTGTATTAGCTGGGAACCAAATTATCACTTGCAGAAGAGTTTTGTAATTAGATTGAAACTGTAAATTGTGCAACAAGCTAAATCGAAAAAACAAGTTTGTGAGAGAGCCACAATCTTATTCCAGCCTCCTGCCTTATTCACTTCACTCCTTTGGAATTACCCACTTTAACAGATTCCAGCTTCTCTCGCTGCACCATACACTATTTCACATTCCTAAAAACTTAAATGCTTAAGTGACCTGTATTTATCCTCACTCCTCATACCCACCTTTGTCTGACAGCTTCTTTACCAACACACACCTAAGAGAAGCCCTTTGCCCACCAATTCTATCAGCCATCTTCCTCACCCCTTACAGAAACTTCTGCTTCCCAAAATGCTAAAAAAATTTTTTACCTCCATCCAACTGCCTGTGCCACAAACAGCACCACTCAGATGTCATGCAGCTCCCTATATTTCACAGTGCGACCCCAAGTGCAGAGACTTGGATAACTGCCTTTGAAAAACAGCCAGAGCTGAAAAAGATCTAATTTGTAAACACTTCCTCCTTGCTCCCTGGTAGAGCTGTTCCACTTGGAAGAAATAATTACTTTCTAAAGCAGGATGAGAACAATTCCAGGTGAATGCTCACCCCCGTGTTACCAAGCCACTCCCGCACCTACCAGCTCAATGAATGCTATACAAGGCACAATGGACTAACACCCGCAGAAGAAACATCTTGAAGATACCATGGCTTACTGGTTTGAACACTTCCAGAGGGTGGTGGACACATTCAATCCTGTATTTGGGGTCACCCAGAGAGAAGAATGGAACTCAAACTTCTACATCCTGAGTGGATAAAGGGGAGGGGGGAGGGAGGATGCCGCACTACCTGCTCTCCCCCAGCTGTGTAGGAGCTCTGCAATGAACCTAGACACCCACCTGATGTGGTGGGTTTTTTGTTGTTTTGTGTGCGGTTGGTTTTGTGTGTGACTTTTTTTTTTTCTTCTCCTAATTCCACTAGGCAGCAGAACACATAAAAATGAGATGATGCAATGCAAAACCAAAGTTCCCCTTATGAATATAGCCCTAGGTGTCCAACAGGATGTGACAGGTGGACAAGCAGGCAAGCAGAACAGGAGGATGAGGTCACAAAATAAGCAGTTGCACAGTATACTACTAATCTTAAATTCCAAACTCATTATGCACAAGACTAACAAACAAAGGAGCAGCTTAACAGATCTACAGTGTGCCTTCTCAAAGGGCGGAATAATTATTTATCAGATAGCAACTTTCGTCTTACAGCAGCAATAAGTAAGCGATGCCCACAACTCTTAACCCTGCCCATGTCTTCACTAGGCAGACTGACATCTGCAACATGCCTTTGGCTTGGCTGATCTGGGTAAGACTGTAAATATTTGGTACAAATAAAGATCGCCAGACAGAGCAGAAACCCAAACACAGTTAATGGTATCCCAAGGGACCCACTGCAAGGGCCCCACGCTCCTCCCAGCCAGGCTTCCAGAGCAAGCAGCCCACAGCAGGTTTTTCCCTTTGCTTTTCAGTAAGATCATCTCCCTCCTGCATGTTGACATATCCCAGTAGTATTCCAATTTCACCCTAACTAAATGTTACAGCCTCAGAGAGTGAAGTACACAGACACTGTAAGAAGGAAGGGGTTGGTTTGTGTCCCCTGCCTCTCTGTATTGCTGTTTGGCATTATGACCGCATTACCATGCAAGGTCACATCAGAAAAAAACATTTGCAAAATAAATATCATCTTACACAAACTCTCCTTTATTTAGGGAAACTTCAAAAGAATTCTGAAAAGAAATAGTAAACGTGCACAAAACAGGCTTAGCCAGGCTCTCCCACACCAAGTCTCTCCACAATTCCTTCTCACCTCCCAGTACTATCTCAGCTTCCCCGTGTGAAGCTCCAAGACAGAACTACAGCCCCCTCTTGCCCATCTTCCTCACCTCTTGCCATCCAACAGCTCCCAACGCCTGCTCCCATCTTCTCACCCTGAAGCAGCTCACTGTTGAGTTAGCTCCATCCCAAGTCTTCCAGCTGGCTTTTTCTCCTCCAGAATCACAGCAATTCTATTTTCTGTATGTGTTTACATGTTACAACAGGATGGCTGGGAGTAAGATTAGTAAAGATCGTTAATCATTCCTTTCTCCATTCTCTGAAGCATCCTTCATTCAGAACATTCCAGTGGTTCCCAGTTCTTTTTCTCGTTATTTCTCTGGCTTCTCTGGTCCCCAGGTCCCTACCCTACCAGGTTTCTACCCTTTCTATAGCAGTTTGTGTTGTTTCATACTGCAAAGAGCATGATGCCTTAGCATCCTATCATTAATGGCATGCTTTGAAAATACAGCATCTTTTACTGGCCTAATGCTTACAGACATTAAACTTGGCAAGCTTCCAGTGTCTAAAATATCTCAAGGCTGATTAACATCTTTCCATAGACCCAAAACACTAATTTTCCCCATGTGAAGTCCTCTTCTCTCCAAATTCATCGTAAAGTAAATTCTTTAATGGAACAGCCAGCCAAACCAGGCACGTAGTCTTCGCACGCAGAGCAATGAAATTCTGAAGAGATACAAGCCCTCCTGCTCCCTCCAACTTCAGCTCCTCCCAGCTCACTCCAGCTGAGGCACACAAGTCTACTGATGTACAGCAGCCATTGAAAGGAGCAGCCTAAGACAAATTTAAGTTCATTTTAATGTCAAAAGAACAGCACAAATGGAGACAGAACATACCTGTGAAACCAGATCACGGTCATTTGGGTAAGCATTTAAAAACGGTGAATCCAGCTATTTCAAGAAATTGCCACATTGCCTCAGATGTGACTGTTTTCCTTAGCTGAAATATTCTCATTGAATACTGACTGCAGGATCAACCTCCAGCTGCCTGAAACCAAACCTAATACACACTGCATAAGAGGAGAGGGGAAAAAAAAAAAAAGAAAAAAAAAAAGTATGTTCTTAATGTTCTTTTCCTCCAAGTAATACAGAATTCACAAAACAAACTCCACATGTCTGCAAATGTATGTCTACTTGAATTGTGAAAGAATAATCTTCATGGACCTGATTAAAAGAACTTGTTTACTGCTAAAGGCTGCTAATTACAATATTAAAATACTAGCTCAAACCCAGCATTAAGCTTGGATTCTGTTTCACATAGCAGCACACGTAACAATCATCACAGCGAGCAGCCCTGCTGGCTCATGCTGGAAGCTGTAATTATAGATGGCAGCAACACATTTTTGCCCTTCAACCTGCCAGTCCAGTCCTCACAGCAGCTGTCAGCAGCAGCTCAGGGCAGGGGGAACCTGCAAACGATATCTACATGACCCCTTACCACTGAAGGAGAGGCATAAACCGCCAGACCCCAGCCGGCACGTTTAGCACAAAGCTGCTAACACAAACATTACAGCAGCCCTTGCAGCAGAGATGCTACCAGAAAAAACGAGCAGGATCCAAACACACTGTTAGTGGTTCAAGTATTAGCTAGCAACCATATTCTAAGCCTTCCTTATGAATTTTCACAATTCTTTTACTTGTAGCAGCAATGCCCACACTATCCTGGAAGGACATCCTCTTTAAAATCCTGATTTTCAGGTGAAGCCCACAGACATCAATAAACAGGGCCGATGCATGTTGCAAGGTGAAATTCTGGTCATAGATACTGGGACAGAGTGCTTTGAAAAGGGGAAAAAAAAAAAGTGTTATTGGCTGTGCACCACGGGCAGAGCCTTGGCACATCCAGGACAGGAAGCTGCAGCGTTTGCCATCCCCCTGGGCCGCCGGGCTGGTCACAGGCCAGTGGTGCATACAGCACTGCAGCCTTGGGTTCATGAACTATCTACTTCAGTCCTGCAGAGCCAATCAGCATCAGCTTTTTACAGCTGTTGCAGGTAAAGCAACAGCAGTATTTTATTAAGAATACAGAACAGTATGCTTCTTCCTATGCCGTTTTTCCCCAGTATGAAATGAAGTGTGAAATTGTATGCAAACCGGCAGTTGTCTTGTTCAGGTTTTGCTGCTGGGCAGTGCTCGTATAATGTCCTAGTGATGTAGTGGTTAACTGCACAGCAAAACCTGCCCGCTACCCTGCTTAATCACACTGCCTTTGTCCCAGCAAAAATGACACAAAAAGACTGAATTTTAATCAAATGAAAACAATACCGCATTTCAAAAACTTTTAGAATCTTAAATAGGAAGAGACAGACAATAGTGGCCAAGAGCCCGACCAGCTTAATGAAAGTTTGCCTCTCGTTTTGTTCTCAGAACCGAAATGGCAGCCTGTCCTCTGAAGACAATTAGCAGTCAACATGCAATTTCAATTTTTAGCCAAAAAGTAAACAGAACATTACTCCCGTGTCATTTTCAAAGTCTTAAAGTCTCTTGCTCTGGAAAGTAAACAGAAACAGGCAGACAGCACATTTACTGCCTGAACAGGTTTCTCCCGCATCCCCATTTTTAAACTGCTGTACAGATCTCTTCCCATTAAACTTCTAATCATAGAACACAGGCAAAATTTGTTGGCAAGACAGTGCATCTAAAAGCCTCTTCTGCTCTCGTTTCCCAGTCTTCCTGTAGGCTCTAACCAAACAGTACAGCAGGAATTCGGCACGCTGCCTACCACTGCTCCGGAGCAGACCTGAGACTGCCATGGTAAGTGCAAAACACAAACCTAGGCGGCACACAACAAGCTCCACAACGATTTTGTGGTGACGGCTGCTAGGTTTGCAGCCATCCAAAAAAATTGTAGTCCAGAGGCTTGCATGGAAATACCTCCACTCCAAGAGGGAAAACGAGCAGCAGAGGCACTTGAGCAACTACCACTGGGACTGCATGGGTTTACCTTCAGCCACCGGAAAGGCCATCTCTACAGAAAAACGCACTGACTCGACTCATAACCTGGAATCCTGACACCAGTCAGCTAGGGAAGCTTCCCGCTCACCAGGACAGTATGGATTTACTTCATGCTTGCACACAATTCCAGCAGCCAATGGTTCGATAAATAAATCCAAAGCACGCATCCAAATAAATCCTTAGCACGCATGTGCTAAGAGGGGCAGCCAGCTCAGCCTCAAAATATCTGTGCACTGTATGATTAGCTGGGCAGCCAAATGAAATCCTCAGGAGAAAAGCAGACTGGGGAAGCGAAAGGTAACATTTAATAGCTCCTATCAAAGCAAATGCTGAACAGAATTTCACGGGCTATTTCTGTTTCCGTGCTAAACAGCACAGGCCTACTGCAAATAGCAGAGGAGCCAGTTTCTCAGAAGAGAAAAGGTCACAGGAATCTTTCACAATGGAAAATGCTCTGTTACAAAGATCAGTACCAGCTCCTAATACAAAAGAAATATCATTTTTGTGCAACTTCTTATTGTCTCCATATGTTTACACAACAAACACTCCAACTACAGCCTTTTAAGTCTGTTTCCAAAAATAAAAGAACACAAAAATATGTGGCTAAGGTTTCCTTCCACTGAAGTGAATTTGAGGTGCAGAATAAACATGGGATTATTGGCTCACTCACAAAAACGGTACCGGAGAAATTTCAGAGACACAGACTTTTGGCTTGGCTCTGCTCCCACTGCAGTCAGTTCAGACTTTTAACATTGGCTTCAGCCAATGCTAGCTTACAACTCACTTTAAACTCAGATATTATCACCTTCCAGTTTAAAATACGTAATGTTCCTTGTAGCAGACAGAAAAACATTTCAGGAACTTTTAAAATCTGTTCCTCCAAGATACATTTTTATTTTTTTTAAGCACACTGAGACGCGGTTCCTGGATGCAAGCACATGTGACCTGTTCTAAATAAAGGATATTTTCCACTTCTTGCACAACTGGAACAGATATAAGCAGTAGCTTGAACAAACTGCATTGCAGAACCTAACCAGAATATAAAACACTTGAATAAGACCCATAAATAGCAGGAGCATGAAAAGACTACCTCCAGTAAAGCACAAACTCAACGCTGAGAAGCCTAATGCAATCAAGTTCAAATTTAATCACACTGCAAAGTTCATTTACAAAATTAAATTTGATTATCTGTAGACTAAGACATTTCAGAAGAGTCCTGTTTGGCTCCAGAGTAAGTACACATCTCAAAAATATGTGCCTCTGGCTAAATTAGCATTTCCTCAAAAAAAACAGTGCATTGAAAGGGAAGTTTTTACTAAACCCTGTCTCCCAATGCTTAACGCAGCACCAGGAACACGTGCTTTACAGAGGATCCCAACTGGACAGAGATGAGGTACAAGCTGACAGAAGTAAAACACAGAAGGTTTACATCACTACTGCAGTAATGACAAACTCCACATCTCAATGTTATTGCTCATAAAGCAAGAACAAGCTTCCTCCAGAACTATCATGCAACTTAAAAGCATTGCCTAATTGTTTTTTCCACTAAAAATAGTTCCAGTAACTGGATCATTCAGGTGCTTTTTAACCAGTCTGAATACAAATAAGCTGAAAAAGGGTAAAAGAAAATAGCACAAAGAGCAGCAATTTAACTGTAGGTACATGGGTTTATTAAGAGCAAGGATGTAAATTACAACAACTGTTCTGGCACTTATGAGGTTGCCTGCACCAATGCACACATATTACAGGAAATCAAAAACCAGAGAAAAACATCTGAACCTGCAACTTTTTTGGCACATTAGGGTTAGTTCAGATCACCCTGTGCTTTGGTCCATTTTCTATTTTATTTATTTATTTTACACAAAGCATCTCAGTGGGTCAAGTTGTACTTTCAGTGGTGCTCACTCAATATTCACCAAAAGGGAAACACATACAGAACAGGGCAGGGCCAATAGATGGTACTGCCTGCAGGATGGTAAGTAGGAATAGATAAATGTTACAGCAACCAAGAGTAGTGCAGCAGCAGACTGCGAGGTCTTCCCCTTCCAGATACCAGTTTGATACCCAAAGCATAGCTTTAATAAGTCAAATGACCCAAAGAATCCCTATTAGGGCCATGACAGATGTAACCTAAACCCATAGTGCTCTGGTGACTGTGTGCAGGAATGACATCTGTGTTTACTTCTGGCAATCACTGATTACTTTCTTCAATTGATTGTCTGAAAACACAACTCCACCCATGTCATTGTGCACTGCCTACACCAAAAAGGAAACCTTATTGACTTGTTCTTACACAAGCACATAGGTACTCTTGTGTATGTCCCTATAAATGAGGGCTGTTGGCCTTCAAAAACATGGCAGCAGAGGAATAAAGTATGAGTGTAAGGAGGGG
This sequence comes from Alectura lathami, assembly GCA_013399715.1. NCBI lineage: Eukaryota > Metazoa > Chordata > Aves > Galliformes > Megapodiidae > Alectura > Alectura lathami. Next base: position 272,274 of record VXAV01008286.1, read on the forward strand.
GAAAAAAAAAAAAAAAAACCCTCATTGCTTTAGCAGCTAGACTTAAAATCCAGTTTCCTCCCACAGTGAAAAGCGACTCTGGAGAGACCAAAGCAACTGAAACATCATCTCAGTTTTCAAAGTTGTTCAACCACAGCAAATTCCAGAGAACCCTTAAATGTATCCAGCACTTAGCACAAGAAGCTAAGTTCCTACAAGCTTGAAGGGTTTAGAAAATATGGTTGGAAGTGATGCATCTTCGCCCAGTGTGTTCTCTTCACCCCTTGTGATTAAAGCTTTTTGCTGGGCTGACATTTTTCCTTGGCCTCTAGCATTCAATTGTGGCTTGGCCTAACTCAGTACAGTATTAACAGCAAAAAGCTTTTATTACTGGACCCCTTGTGGCTTTGGATTGCAGACTTGAATTATGAAACACAGATGGAGTAACTGTGAGGGCACACCAAAGAGGAGAAACATTTAGCTGGATGTCACACATTTGAAAACAATCTGGGAGGAAGCCAGTAGGAGAGTTCTACCCGAACAAGGGGCAGCCAGGACTCAGTTAAGCCAGCAATACAATGTTGCTCCTTGGGTCAGAGCCATTGGCATCCTTAGGTATTGCTGAGTTGGGTAGCTTTGTCTACCTATTCACCCTTTCAGCGCTATGAGTAAGCTGAGGATGCTTCTTACTTCTTATGGTTAAAAGAGATCAGAGAAAGCCCCGAATGTTGCTAGGAAATCAGCAGTTCTCGCCAGGGAAAATAGCAGATTACTATTTAGACTCATCCCCCAACACCAGCGACTGCCTCTGCTTTGCCTGCTCCCCAGGCACCTTTCCAGAGCAAGGCCATGGAGAAGGCTGTAAGAAAGCAATTCTCTTGGCCACAGCCCCATTGTGACACCGCCTCAGCCCGGTGCTGTTCCGCTGCCTGCCGTGCAGCTACTTCTGATTTACATCCGTAAGAGAAAGCAGCTCAGTGATGCTGGCTACCCCTTGATAATCATCAGTCTGACTGATGTCAGGCCTGGGCAATGCTGAAAGACTGCAGAAGTCCGTATAGATTATAATCTGCACGCCATGAAGCAAACAGGTTCCTGAGCAACTTCTGCCACCAGTTATCAGTTTCTATCAGTCTGGCTCCAGGGACAGGTTGACATGGACCTACCAGGGGCCCTTTGCTTCTTCAGCTCCCACAGAGCCAGGAAAACAACCTAGACTCACCTGGAGGTGAGAGCTGCACGCGAGCCAGCACTAGACACAGCAAGGCTGGCACGTCACTTTGTCTGTGAAAACAGCTGGGTGGTTCTTCACCCTCAGGCTCTCTCCTTTTGTGCACACAGTACACGTGGAGGGATGGGAGGGCAGACCTCCTATCCAACAAGCCCAGCTGGAACCAACAGAACAGATGCTAGCCCCAGGCACTCGCAGGATGTCTGGATGGCTCTCACAGGGGTCCCTTTAACCCAAAGGGTGCTGGCTCTTTGGGAGCAGCAGCTGAGAGCACACTGGGGAAAGTCAGGGAAGCCTGAAGTGACAGCACTTAGAAGATGGCCAAGTGCTCCAGTGCTTCATTACAGGGTCCGTATCCACTTCTCCCAGAAGTGAGCAACGCAGGTCACAACGCATCAAGCCACCAGAGTTATAAGCAGTTGGACTATCTGTGCAAGACAACTTACAAAGGAGATGACTGCAAAGGGACAATTCTTGCACACCAGCTAGAACCTGTGCCTGGTGCAAACTGACAGCTGTGAGAGGTATTGGTGACCTGCAGCACAACTGCTACACACCAGACAACACGGGCAGTGATGCTTGCAGGCCACCCCCCCATCAGCACTATTTCAAGCAGCACCATGGGCTCGGTGCGAGGCACTGCCGAGAAGACAGGCAGCCCCGGAGTCACAAGTTCTTGTGGCAGTGACAGAACACTTCATGCCTTTTACTACGAGACCTTCAGTGTTTCTGAAGCACTCAGAGCATGATCAAAAATTCCTTTATTTACTCTGAAGTCTGTCTGACAGGCAGTACAATCTAAGCGCATTCCAGCACTTTTTCTTTTTTTTTTTTTTTCCTAAATGTTTACCTTCCCATTCATCTCTCAGCTACATGCACAGCTGTCTGAAGAGCATTGTTCAAGACTATGAACCATGACTACAAGGACAGGCTAACAACAGACTTAACTGCAAGCAGAAAACACTTGCAGCATGAACCTTACGTTCAAGCAAGCCCTGCGGGTGATGCAGGGTTCATTACTGACCAAGGACTTTGAATGGAAACGCACAGAACGCGGAGAGCAGGGCATGCTGCTGCTGCTGCCGCCAGGGCGGGTACTGGGGCTTGGGGGCTGTCCTGCAGCGGGGGAGAGTTTGGTTATTCCTTCAGCGCTAGGAGTGAAAGCACTTACCGTAACACACCGCGGGGAAGAGAAACCTACGTGGCTTTATTTCCCTTTAAAAACCCTACCTATGCAACACAGCTGCTCCCGATAAGAATAAAGTATGTATCTCTGGGGAAAAAAAAAAAAAAAAAAAAACGCTTTAAAAAGAAGCTGACACACCTAGCGCCTAGCCAAAAGTTGTCAATACCCAAGCACTCGCCAACAACACACCTGCTTTCAAAGTCAAATGAAAGAGACAAGCCCGGACCGAGAGACCTCGCAGCAACTTGGCAGCCCCGCGCTCCCCCGACCCCAAACCCCCAACCACCCCACGGCCTGCACCCGCTCGGGGGTCACAGCGAGGGGGGCGGCGGGGGCTCGGGGGGGCCCG
>VXAV01008286.1:276465-296746 GCA_013399715.1 Alectura lathami
AAAAAAAAAAAAAGAAAAAAACACAAACAAACACTTCTAACAAGCTATAAAAAACCCACTGCCAACATGCATTTACAGCCTGAGCCACGGCTCCTTGAGCTAGGTGGTGTCTCTAACGAGCTGCTTTCGTCAGTGAAGGAATGGTGCATAATTCAACGCAAGGGAGTAAGGAGAGGGACTCATCTGGTTGTAGTGACTTTCCTTCTATTTTTCTAGGTGTAAAAATGATATATTCCGCTGTTCAAAATGCACAGCATATGAGCTTTCAGCTTTGTTTTAATTACAGCACTAGCTGTAATCTTCTATGCAAATATATGTCCTAGGCACTGACGCTGCTCTTGAGATACCGCAGCTTCAGTGGTACTGGTGCATACAGCTCACAGCAGAGAGGAAGGTGGCTTTCTTTTCTTTTCATCAGACCACGAAGCTCTTGTTTCTGCCTGTCACCCTTTTTCTGGGCCAATGCAAAGTTTACATTTGGTGGGCAATTTCTCACTGCACCTGGGCTAACTGGGGCCTTCACTGTTCTGCTGAGTCATACAAAGCTTTCTTCTCATCACAATAGATGTTGTTTGTGTTTATAATTTTCTTATAGAGTTCATCTTTCAGAGTGAAGGAACAATACTTCACTGTGCCTAGGCAGGATATTAGTACATAAGCATGCCCCAAGACAAACATGATGCTTAAAGGTGTATCTGTTATGCCAATATTGCAGTTTAGATTGCCATAAAAAGAAAGGAAATTAAACTCAAAATACACATTAGGTGAAATTAAAGATGAAACGGCTATTGTGCTCCCATGAGATTTAGATTTCTGTGCAGCTTTGCTAGATTTCTACATAACTACATGGAGTGTTTTTCAGTTACGGATGTCACAGAATCACAGAATGTTAGAGATTGGAAGGGACCTCAAAAGATCATCTAGTCCAATCCCCCTGCCGAAGCAGGAACACCTAGATCAGATTGCACAGAGGAAAGCATAGAAGAATGATTATGTCTCTGATAAGGTGAAAAACAAAACACAGAAAGGTCATTTGACAAACATCAAGTGGGTGGCAGAATTTGAACTTTATTCCAGTGTTTGCGTCATGGACATAACCCTACGAAGCCTCTTACCACGTAGGATTTCTCCAGCATTGTCACTCCACCAAGGCGAGTGACCTACAAGCAAGTCCAAACCACTCTCTGCTTGGCAAAGTCAGGTCTCATGGTGCGCAGCCAGGGTAAGCTGTGTTGCTTCTCAGGGAGTAACAACATCACTTGATACCTCCGTAAGTAGGCAAAACGACTGCCACCCAGCTCAGAGTTCCCAGTTTGAAAGAATTTCCCCACTGCAAATATTTGTGCATTCGTCTGAAGGGAAAAGGAAGCAGTCAATGCTGCTATTCAAAAAAGAAAACAGGCATGTGATAATTTTGAAGAAAGTTCCCAGACCTTAGCACTCACACTCTGTATTGTACGCTGTGAAATCCAGGATGAGAACACCATTTGCCACGGCAGACTGAGACAAGAAGCCGTTACCACTTTCTGCTAGGCACAAGACTGGTTTAAAAGCTTTCAGCAAAAGGAAAGGTGGCATTAAATTAGATCTTAAATCTCACTGAGCAGGGGGAATCCTGCTCCCATTTAGCATGGAAAACCTCCAAAAGGGCTCAAACCTGTTGTGCCTATAAAATGTTTCCATTACCACCGGGCCTCTCATAGGAACAGCACACCGTTTCTCTGACATACACAAAAAATAGCAGCCCCATACAGTGCAGTAGCTCCACTTGGTTCATTTGCATGCAGGGTTTGCTAGACAGCCAGAAGCAGCCAGATGTTTTGAAGGAATCCAAAAATGATTTTTAGAGAGAATAACGGGCCAGGTGCACCACATCCGGGCAGGAGAGCCTCGCTGCCCCAGCTCACCCCACACAACATGGGGCCTGTTCTAAAAAATTCCCCGTGAGATTTGCATCTGCTTCTCGGAGAAAAAGCTTCTGGTTCTCAGAATGAAAATGGGCCCCCTTGTTACATGAATACCCCAGAGAAATAAGCAGAAGTCATATTTTAAAATAGAGTTTCTACGACTATTTCATCAGTCTGGAACAAAGTCTGAAATGCCGTCAGTCCCAGGCTGGTTTTATCAGCAGAACTGAAGGTGATTAATTCTGCAGCTGGGCTCCTGAATGAATTCTGTTACTTTAATGAGTCATGCACTAATGCCTAGTCCTTTCTTCATCTCTGCCATATTTTTCTATACTTAGATGGATAGGTGACAGAAAAGTTCAAGGGGAACTAGACAGCCTCTGTTGTTCAATATCCTTGGTTTGATTTTCACGTGTTCCTCTTTCCGGACACTATCTCATGACACTGGTTAGCAACAGCAGCGGTAGCACAAACAGAAGCTGCAATAGCAATGTCATCCTGACTCCGCTTTAGGAAAAATTAAAAAAAAATCCTAGGCTGGGCATTAAGTCATTCCCTTCAGTACTTTGCCAAAACTTTTGTGATCTCCACATTTAAGACAGAGCAAATGCTGCTAGGTTCAAGCAGACAGTGTTGGGGGTCACCACCAGCTCTGCACAGAGACAAACTGCAGACCTTGCAGCCAGGTGGGATGGGGCTTTGGGCAGCCTGGTCTAGTGGGAGGTGTGCCTGCCCATGACAGGGGTTTGGAACTGAATGAGAGTTAAGGTCGCTTCCAGCCCAAGCAATCTTACACACCTGAGGGATGGGATGTCATCCAGAGAGACCTCGACAGACTGGAGCAGTGGGCCCAGGAGAACCTCATGAGCTTCAACAAAGAGAAATGCACGGTCTGTCACCTGGATCGCGGCAACCCCCACTACCTATACAAGCTGGGGGACAAAAGGATTGAGCAGAGCCCTGCCGAAAGGGACTTGGGGGTACTGGTGGGTGACAGCTGGCCATGAGCCAGCAGTGTGCCCTCGCAGCCCAGAAAGCCAACCGTATCCTGGGCTGCATCCACAGCAGCGTGGCCAGCAGGGCAGGGGAGGTGACCCTGCCCCTCTGCTCTGTGCTGGTGAGACCCCACCTGGAGCGCTGCGTCCAGATGGGGAGTGCTCAGCACAGGAGGGACATGAGGCTGCTGGAGCGCGTCCAGAGGAGGGCCACAAAAATGATTCCAGGGGTGGAACACCTCACCTATGAGGACAGACTGAGAGAGTTGGGGCTGTTCAGCCTGGAGAAGAGAAGGCTCCGGGGAGAGCTGATAGCAGCGTTTCAGTTTCTAAAGGGGGGCTAGAAGAAAGAAGGGGACAGACTCTTTAGCAGGGTCTGTTGTGATGGGACATGGGGAAAGGGTTTCAAACTGAGAGAGGGGAGATTTAGACTAGATATAAGGAAAACGTTTTTTATGATAAGGGTGGTGAAGCACTGGCACAGAGAGGTGCCTCTGGGCACCTCTCACCATGCCCAGAGAGGTGGTGGATGCCCCGTCCCTGGAGACCCTCAAGGCCAGGCTGGACAAGGCTCTGAGCAACCTGACCCAGCTGTAGGTGTCCCTGTGCACTGCAGGGGAGCTGGACTGGATGACCTTTAAAGGTCTCTTCCACCAACTCAAATGATTCTATGATTCTATGAAATCTGGTTAATTAAACTGGTGCAAAGGCCACAGCAGACATAGATAAACCAAGTTCAACTCACTAATGCTGATTTAACAAAATTTGGTACAGTACCAGTGCTAGCTAAACTGATTATAGAGTTAACTGGTTTCAGCAAGTTTGCCCGAAGTATTGGCACTGATTTAACAAGACTGCTTTAAAATCAAGAGAGAACTGCAGCTCTGCCAGCTTTTCCCTGTTGTATTTAAGCCAGCACAACCTGTAGGGACGTGTAAGGAGCTGCTTTTAACAGGGGGCAAAGTGCGTCGGGAAAGGAGGACTTGGCCCAGCAGTGCTGGTCTCAGGCACCTTATTCTTAGCTTCCCTGAGAAACTGTGTCATCTTAACATCAACAACACTTAGGTCTAAATTTGTTCCTGAAAATCCTATTATAAAAGGTGAGAACAAAATCACAGCTCTTTTTAATTTTTTGTTGTTGTTGTTGCAAATTATACCTACTCTCATCAATTTAGGGGAAAGGCGTTTGCTTGATTTCCCAGCTGCCCAATAATATTTTTGAATGGAAAAGCACAATTTTTTTTTCAGTGAGAACTTTCTACAGCTTTCTATTTTGGTACAGTTCTGTGAATGCTTCCCTATTTGGAGAATAAAACTATTTTTTTTTTTTTTAAGAGTTCTAGATTATACGTTAGAAATGTGAACATTTGTGGTTAGTAGTCACAATGAGCTCAAGTACCAAGACCCTAATATTTCTGCTTCACATCAGGCCTTTACACACAACCCATGAAACACAAACCCTCCCAAAATGTCTTAGGATACTCATTACCCACCTGAAGTCAGAATCCCTTTGATTTTTCTCATCCTCTGCGTGTCTACCACAATCCGTTTCTGTGTTGCCACCTAAAGATTTTGTATTCAAACAAAAACTAAGCACTGAGAGAAGCAGAAATCCTAAGAAAAAATTATTCAGTACATAAAGCCTGCTGAGGCTTGTAGGCTTTTTAAAGCAGCCGAATAAAGGATAAGGGCCAATTTGCTGAATCTTTGTTACCTTTCACACTTTTGAGTGTGCAAAACGGGTGCCCTCAGCTAGCAAGACAGTCTGGTATTTTAACTCCAAACTATACAGAGATAATTGGCACCATAAAAGGCCCAAACCACATATAGTTGAGATCAAAACCACCCATACAAAAAGGAATGATTCCCAAAACTCTTCTTGAGTGATCATTAACTGCTTTATTCATAATGTGAGTCTACTTCAGAAACCCCACCAGGGATTCAATACGTTTTTTCCCCCTCTTTTCTCTCAGTGGGTTGCCATTTGATCTGACAAGAGACCATGCAAAAGTCTGTGCCATTGCCTCTGTCTACCTGGAATCAATTATTTGCCAGAGGGATTTCTTCCTTAAAGGGAAGAGGTTTTGTTAAATTAAAAAAAAAAAAAAAAAAAAGGCTTTGTAATCAGCCCAACATGCTACATGTGGACCTATGTCAGACCCATTGCCTACTTGTGAAGGAAGGCACCTGATTCATCAGTCACAGGAATGTATCAAAGAACTGGGTCTGAGATGCTGAAATTCCAGTGGAAACCCAAACACAGCCATAAGGAGAGGATGTCCCTTCCCTCAGCGTAAATCTAGGGACAAGTCTGAATGTTTACCTCAAATATGTGCTTAAAGAGGGAGAAAATAAGGCAACTTGCCCACCAGTCAGCATTATGCCTCTGTGTTCCCAGGTCTGCCCATCCATACGCACCCCTCCATCAGCTCTTACCCTACACATTTTCCCTGTTCGCCACTTGTCACTGTCAGTTTTGGCCTATGAAAAGGGAGGGCACATTGCTCACATCCTCTCACTTGGAGCTTCTCTGGGCTCCCACCTAACTTCAGGGCATTCGAATGTGGGAGCAGTGTTTAGCTGTTTGACCATCCCAGGTGCTCCTTTAGCAAAGATCTCTCTGACTGCAAGACCACAAAGCTCATGGCTCCCGCTGCATTTGAAATCTTGGGAGAACAGCAGCTGACCCCAGAACCATAGCCCATAGGCCAGCCACACGCAGTGCAGTGACCCCAACAATATAGCTTACTAATAGCACTGCCTGGACCAAATTTTGCACAGCTAAGTGACTAGAATAAATGAACAGACATGAGGCTTAACCTTCCATGCCCTGCCAGATGATGTACTGCATGAGAGCTGGATATTCAAGCTGCTTCAGATGGCCTCAATTATTCGGCACAGCAGCTTTCATGGATATGGCTGAAGTGAGTTGTCTTCTCTCCAAGGAGCTAGTCAACAAGAAAGCCAGACCTAGAGCTCATGCTGTCTGCTTTCCCAGAAGTTAATGCCATTACTATGGCAAAAGGGAATAAAAAGTACACTCTGTACTGTTGTGGCAGAACGAAGAAAATACCCTCTAGTAATTTCCATAAAAATGTCATTGCACAGCAGACCTTAACACAAAGTTATTTGCAACATGCAAAGCCCTTGCTCGGCAGCATACTAAGTCTACAGGGTAGGTGTGAGCACAGAGCAGCCAGAGTCGCCTGCTGAGTTTCCTGCCCGTGCTCACCTGGGCTGTCCTCGACAGGAATGGAGAGTTCTGTGCTGGGCTTGGAGCTCCCATCTGCCTGCCAATGTCTGAGCAGGGCAGGCAGCTGCTGCTCTTTTGGCCCAGAACTGTGAGTACCAATAAGTCCAATATTTGCCTCATGCTTATAACTGCAATGATCATTTCAGCCTCAATCATCGCCAGCATCTCTGTAAGTCCTTTACATTTCCATAAAGGCACAGAGTGGGCTACATACTCTATCCCACAGAGATGTTCAGATACATGCCAGCAGGAATTTCTGCATCAGTTATACCTGATCCTAATCATTTGAGAGCTATTTCTGAAGACTGATCCATCTGGAGCTGATAAATCCCACCTCATTTTACGGTGCGCAACTGCAGCTTTTGTCATTGGCTGAAAAACAGCAAAAATGCTTCCTTTCCACCTCCTTCCTCCTGCAAGGCTCTGGGTTTGACTTCTGCCAAACTGCTAGGCAAGAAGCATGCAGAGTGACTGTCCGTGTTCTCGTGTGTGCAGAGGTGTCAGGACTGCTGGACGCCACTTCAAAAGGCCAGGAGGGCCTACGAGGGTGGCCCTAAGCTGCCTCAGAACATAAAAACGCATTGTTTATAATTTCTACAGATTATTAGCCAAAGCAGCAAAAGGTACAGTCTCTGGCACTTCCCTGTATCCTAAGTGTTCATAAAGCTTTCCTTGAGTTAGCAAGTCTATTAATAAAGAGCTGCAAGCAATCAGAGCCGCACCACCAGCCTTGCAGCGTTGGTGACATCGTGTTCCAGCTGAAAGTTACGCAGAACTCTCTACACCTTCTTCTGAAAGACATCAGCATCATCAGCAAATGTAAATGTGCAATCATAGCACCTTGTAAGTATTGGGAAGCTGTGGGCCCCATTAGCGCTGCAGATCCAAGCGAGTGGGATTCTTGTCTGGCTCGGGCACCATCACGGCGAGTCAGCAGCAGATCCAAACGCAAAGACGACATAACCATGTGTCCGTCTGTACAGCTGTGCTGCATTCCTCTGCATTTCAGCTGTGTGGCTGAGCTTGGATTAAGCACTCCTGCCCAGCAGCCACCGGGGCCATCAAACAGGACAAGTGGGGAGGGCTTTGCTGTGGGTTACGGCAGTAGGACTGTGCCTTTGCTGACTGCAGATGCATTTGAAACCTCACATCAGCACTCTGGGGAGATGCTGTCTGAGCTCATTGCAGAGTGTTAGTGCTGGAAAGATCTTGCAGGCCTCATTAAGAAATAGTTTTGTTCTTGAGTCTGTATATATATATATATATATATTTTAAGAGCACTCAGGAGACAACAAAATCACATTTCCAATTTATACTCAGTTTTCTGATCAGGGGCCTGAAGTGCTCACTGCCAGATGTTGCCCTGTTTTTGTGCAATCCATGTGACAGGCACCAATGCCAGCAGCTATGATGGTCTGTGATGTCAGTGCACAGAACAGCCAGAAAAGCATTCCACATGCAGCTAACCAGGGCAAACATGCAAGGTCATATAGTTTAGATATGGAAAATGTAGAAGCTAGATACAGTAGTTTGGTGGGATTTCTAAACCTCTGAAGAAGTATATCTTAAACCACCAAACATCGAGCTACTCCTGCTCAGCATCACACCACCCCCATGCTTTTTCTTTATTATCATTCCTGCGCATCCATCATGCTAATAGTGATGCTTAGATGTCTTAAGTGCGGGAAAAACAAACAGCTATTTCCTTTATCCAAATTCTGGCCTGGTTTTCTAGATTTTCTTTAGTATTGCATTATTTCAATGAACAGAGTGGTATGTAAAAACCATGCCAGTGCATATATTTACAGTCTACACTCGGGACTAAGAAATAATTCACCACAAATAATGACATTCTGTTCCCATTCCAGTGTTGCCCACTTCCTCACATCCCTGTGCAGCTGCAGCACAAAAAAAAAAAAAAAAAAAAAAAAAAAAAAAAAAAAAAAAAAACAGAAACAAGAGAAATTCCAGCTGAGATGCCAAAAGGTATGGAAAGGCACGAGCAGCCCTCGCCACATGGGAGGTGCTGTGCTCCCCGTCCCCTGACAGCTTGCCACCCGGGCTGTCCCCTAAGCATTCCTCCTATTTGATTTTTCCATCCTTTGCCTTTTAATTAATGCCAAATGAAAAACCTCCCTGAAAAACACTCAGTCCAGCAGCACTGCTGGCTGCTCTCAGGTTTTACACCCATCAAAGGCTTGAGGGGAGCCCTCCAGTGCAAAACCAGAGGAGACCAGCTGAAGAAATATGAGGAGTTTTGAAAGACTCTCATTAGGGAAACAAAAGGACACTCTGGTGTGCTGTAAGTGGGTCAAAGAGGGTAAGCAAGGAGCTGGTCCAAGGACCTCACTGAATGTACTCCTTGGTCAGAGAAAGCTCTGGACATGAGCAATCAGAAAGCAGCAGAGGGGAATTCCAGAGAACTGAGCTGGGGAGCAGAGAAAAATATGTGTTTATTGCATGTCTGGCATGCACCTAACATTTCACTCCTAAAAGTGCTCCCAGTAGATAAATTCAAATAAAGGGGTGGAAGTCATCTGATTCAAACACGTGTTGAATAAGAAACCACATAAATGAAAATATCAAGGATACATTGACTGATGAGGCAATGAGCTCTAGTCTGTAAACATTCTTTCAAAGCAAAATCATGTGCTTTGTATAAAAAAAAAAAAAAAAAAAAAAAAAGTTGCTTTCTTTTGGCAGAACTCTACTAAAATCCAATCAGCCACAACTAGTTATTCACAGTGGGATCGGAAGGTTGCATTGGGCTGCTTTGTATCCTAAGGTCCTATTTCTTCCAGCAATGCTGTCATATTCTGTCCACTAAGTGTCACCTTGCCTATGCTCACCAGCAGGGCTCCCAGTAACAAGCCACAGGACCACCAAGCACGTTCCCTCCTGCAGTCAGCGAGCCAGAGAAGTGTTGAACATGGGCTCTGGCTCCTGCTGGCTCCCAGCACCACTTGGAAAGTCAGGAAGGAAAGTCCTCGCTCACCAAAATTAGGTCACTCGGGGAAGAAGCGTCCCTGCAGACTGTAATGGTGAGAAACTTCCTACACAGATTACGTGGGACTAGCATCCTCCACAAATGCCACTCAAAACACTCTCCCACCTCCAGGCTCCTTTGGAGAAGGCACAGGCAATGGGATTTTTCCACTCTCTTTTCATCCACTCCCAGTTTCTCTGGAGCGCTTCAGAGAGAGATTTACTGAAATACCTGTGAAGCAAGTGCTAGAGAAGCCCAAAATCTGTGGTGTGGTTGTATGCCAGCAGTTGAGAACTGTCACATTTGGCAACCCAGCCTCTCTGCCCTGGAGCCTTTGAGGGCACATGTACCTTTCCACTGAGCAGGTCCATGGTATCAAGCAACACCTTTTACTACAACAAAAAGCCTTAAGCGTACTCATTAGAATTATCCCCAAAGTGGAAAAACTAATTATGTCAACATGCTTGATAACTTTTCCAGTCTTCATGCACTGCAGGTAAATCTCTTTTTCTCAGTACTACTTTGGCTTTCATTTCTCCCATCTAACATACTTTGTCTTTTGCAATTATCTAAATAAATATCTATTTTTTTCCTCCTCCTGTTACTTTGAAGATATCTGTGCAAATGTCACTATCAAAGGGACATTTCCTTTGGCCATCCCAAATTTGGCTGCGTAATGCCGTCATGGAGCAGCAGCTCCTGTCTCTGTCACCATCCACAACACCAGGACCCATTTAGTCTCAACACCGACTTTGCAGAGCAGCTAAGGCTGAGATGAGCTTTACCCTATGCCATCAAAGCATCATTGCAAAGTCGACATCCGATCTGTGACATCAGACCACAACAAAGACAACTTTGTGTTACCAAAGTGCTGCTTGCCATGCTCAGAACACACTTGTATCGATATTTCCCAGTGTGAACTCAGATCTATTTTCTCACACATAGTTGCTTCCACTCCCAACTTTTTAAGCTCTGCCAGTACAACCCAGACAACAGCAGGAAGGAAATCAGTTTAAGACAGAGCAAAAGACAACTTTCTAAACTGGCTTACTGAAATGTCTTCATTTTTAGGTCTGCAGAAATTTCAACACAACCTTGAGGATATTTGTCTGGAATTTTGCACCAATATGCTCATATCCCTAGCATGGCTCACGGACTTGCACACCACAGGACTCTGAACAACTTCATATGCTCCATCACACACATACAGTTGTTTACTCATGTTCAGTTTCAGTGTCTACCATGACTAGTGCTACTGAAAGCAGCGGGACTGTTTCCACAGAGAGGAACTACTCAACATGAGTTAGAACATTACAGTTTGAGAGAGGGTGAAGATGTGCAATGAAACCGAGCACCAGTATCTCTCCAAAAGGACGTATTGCTGCCTCTCTGAAATCTTGTTGACATCACTGTCAGCAGCTCTCTCTGGATGTAGGTGTGGGTAGGATGCCCCAGTCATTCCTGGGGCACAATTTTTTTTTTTTTTTTTCCCCTTCAAGAAGTCCTTTGAAGAACCATTGCAAGACACTTCCCTTCCACCATCCTCCTTGTAAAGAGAGCTGTCTCTTACCAAAAGCCAGCTGATTACAGCCAACAGAAGGCTTCCTGCAGCTAGATACCATGACTCCCCAGTCTGTATCCAAAGTCATTTAAGCCTCTCTTCCCTACAGGTGTAGCTCCAAACACTCAGCCCCAAATACAGAGCCAACAAAGCACAGCAGCTGACTGAAATCAAAAGTGAGATCTCAGCCATCTGTTTAAAAATGTGAGGCCATTGACTCATTAGTTTCATCCAACTCTACCAGCACAATAAAAAACACACGCCTTCTGGAGAACAATATCAACACGTGTGGGAGGGCAACATCTCTGCAAGATGTGGTGGGATGCGGCAGTGAAGAGCATTTCTCTAGAGCTGCTCTGAGCTCTGTCAGGACAGAGCTCTTGCAGATTAGCACTTGTGCTGGGGTCCCTCTGCAGAGTCTCTGGCCATTCCCTCCCTGGACAACAGGCAGTTTTGTTTGGTTCCCCTCCTTTGATTGAGGACTTAGTGATGTAAAGCAGGGTGGGAGTTCTACCTCTCTATCTTTCTAAACAATTTTAAGCACTTTTAAAGCAATTGGTGTTTGAGTTGCTGCACAAAATGATCAAACCTCCCACGCCCTGTTTTCGGCTGTCCCAGTCTCATCTGGCCAGTCCCGATTAGCTGGGATTGTTGTAATTCTGTGGGATTACTCACAGGCCGATCAGAGCTGCTCACAGCAAGTTTTCCAGACCAGGAGTGAAAGCTAGCGAGGATTAGTTTAACAGTGTGCCTCAGTTCATGGAAGCTGTTGAAGAATAACATAAATGAAGAGGGAAAACAGATCTCAGCTGAGTTCAACATTTGAAAGTTGAAGTCTCCTGCTTATGACCTCACCATGCTCTGCTGAGCAAGTGGAAGGGAAAAATTTTCTCTCTGCAGCATGACTTCGAGAAAGGAAGTTGTGTGGGCAGAAGCAACCGGGGTGAATTTAAGTGCCGCGATGTCTCCTTCCATGGCATGCCAGGGGTACTTGCTTTATTCCAGGTGGGGAAATTTCAGTTCCAAGATGTAGGGAGGAAAATATTCCATACCTCCCATTTTGGAGACATTTATTTCTGAAGCCAGTTATGACTTCAGCCATAAACTTTTTATTGCTGCCTCTCATGCAGTGTATTTATTGTAACTTCCTTTTTTGAGTGGGCTGTTTATTTTTAAGCATGTGTTGTTACATTTTTCACTAGATTACTAATAGCCACGTGCTCCGGCTGCTGAAGCTGAATAAGCTAATGCAACTGTAGGTCAGGATTTTAGCTCCTTCCTTAGCCTGTCCCCCAAGTAAACATACAGAAGGTGAACTCAGGCTTTTCTCTAAGAGCATCTGCACTTGAACTTCTCACTTTGCACTTGGAGGAGAAGGCAGAGTCCCACTCCCAGCACAGCCACCAGGGTACTACGACAGCTCGGAATGACATTTTTACCTGACATTGATAGAGCTTTGCAAAGTGCAGGGTTCAGGCAGAATTTTGCTTTTAAAAAACACTTCTGCATCATCCCCTTATTTCTGATACTGCTCTTAGAGTCATCAAACAACTCATGAAGCTCCTGTCCCAACAGCTTTGGAGACTCCTTCCCAAAGCCCCAGCAGAAGGTTTACTGCACTCACTGGCTCAGCTGGCAGCACAATTTTGGGGCATACACCCAAACACTCCCCTGGCACTGGCACTTTGGGGTTTCCCTGGTCCACCAAGACCTTGCCTGCATGGTTTGGACCCTCTCAAAGCTCGGCCTCAGGTACCCTCCACCCCAACATCCTCTGCCCACCAGGTGTTTTATCCCCCTGAGAGTTTGTTACAAACTAAAAGGGTTTTTTTTGTTATTACTATTTATGCGTGTGTGGAAATGAGGAAATAGAACTTGCTCTGGGTTTTCTAAACATGCGTTCCTCTCATGAGCAGAGTTTACTGGAAGCACACATTCCTGGATAGGCCAAACAGCCCTGGGCTGCCACTGCTGGGTGAAGAGCAAGCCTTGTTGAAAAACAGTTGCAAGAAACAGACTGCTCTGGGTGTCTCCTTACACACATCTGCTCTGGGCTTGCAGGGATTGTGCAAGATGGAGCAGGGCCAAGGCCCTCTGAGCATGGCCAGCTCCAGAGATTTGTGAGCGTACAGGGGCGTGCACCAACAGCACTTTGCCTGACCCACAGGCACGTTAAACACCTCTGCTCTTCCCAGAGAGAAGGGTTCAAGGAGATCATATATACTTATTAGCAATTTTTTCACTTATTCATATTTGCAGGTCTCACTGAGGTGAAGTGCCCTTATTCTGTCAGTGAGACCATTTCCATGGTATTTTCAGTTGCCGAGATCAGCCCAAGACTCCGTATCCAAATTTTCAGGTGGTTGGTGCATCTGGCTGGCACCATCTGTTATGTTTACTGAAAAATGAGTTTGTTTTCTATTGTTCAAAGTGAAGATGATTGGGATGAGTAGATTCCAAATTCCTCTGAAGCCGAAGTTCTGGGATGGGCTTTGGAGCCAATATGCTTTGGATCAAGCCTTCAGCACATTGCTCAATTTTCCATTCTTTTGCATGAAAACAGTTTAC
Organism: Alectura lathami; assembly: GCA_013399715.1. NCBI lineage: Eukaryota > Metazoa > Chordata > Aves > Galliformes > Megapodiidae > Alectura > Alectura lathami. The sequence goes on from VXAV01008286.1 coordinate 289,736, forward strand.
CAGTTACAGGGAGGAAAAGGGCAGCAGCATTTTCCAGACAGCTCTCAGCGCGGTGCAGCAGTGTCCATCCTCTCGTTTAAAGACCTCCCAAGTCACATCACAGCCCCCACCCAACAACGTCTGCCCTATAGCTTTCAGACGCGAGGTCCCTTCTGAACTTCCTCCCTTTGTAATACCAAATAGGAGCTTTTGACCAAGTTCTGTAAGGAGGGCAGACTTATTTCCCTCTGTCACTTTCCTCTAGAAACACCACAAAATCTCTGTGGAAACTTGACCGTTCCTATTTTAGCGAGACAGATGGATGTTCAAGTTGGCATTTAACTCTGAGCACCAGCTTAACTAACCATTGCTCTGCACTGAGGAGCCCGTGAGCCATTCTACCAAGCTGCTTGCCTTAACATTTCTGTGACCTACACCTCAGTTTGTGGGCAGTGCTTAAGCCCTGATATTTAACCCCAAATCCTAGTGGGAGCTGAAAGCGCGCTCTAAACCCAGCTTTTTGCTGCACTCGGCATCAGGAACGTAACTACCACTTCAGCGGTGGTAAAACTTTCCCTCCAAAGGAGGATGAGGGCAACTTCTGCGCTCCCCCCGTAGCTGCGGCCTGCACTCGCGACAGGAGCGCGGCGGGGCCCGGGCCGCTGCCGTTCGGCCGGCCCGCAGCAGGTGGTGCTGCCGNCAGGGCCGCGGTCGGGCCCATCCGGCCCGGCCCCGCCGCCGTGCCCTCGGGTCTGTCAGCCCAGCGGGGAGAGCCGGCTCCAAGCGCAGCGCTGCCGCTCTCAACTAGGAGGTGCGGGCACGGGAAGCGTTCGGGATGCGTCAGGCGTGCCAACAAGTTTTGGGGCGCGGAAAAACTGGCTTTCCTTCCTTGTGCGGGTGTAAAGCCACTTAGGCTCCTCAGTGCCTAATGACTTTTAGGCTGACATCTTCCTTATTTCAGAGATGTCTCCGTGTGCCCATTGCTAACAGAAATAGGGTGCCGCCTTTTCCGTCGTGGAGGCAGGGGTGCAGGTCTTCCCGAAGCACAAGGGGCGGCTCATGTGCTGTACCCCACCACATGGGGTGGGGGACAGACGTCAGCCCCTCCAGTTGTCTGATTCCACCCTGTCCTCAGGCAGCTGCAGCCCCCTACAGCTGGCCGTGGGTTATTTTTCTATATAGGAAAATAGGGTGACCATATGATTTTCACCAAGTCAATACCTGAGAGCATTAATTCCTCACCACACAAGGCAATGTTTGCCTAAATAATAAATGAGGCAAAAAGGTACTGCTCTTTTAGAAAGACCAAAGAGGCAAAGCATTACAACATCTGCTTAAAATGACCTGCTGAATTCCTAAACAACCTTACCTTAGGGTCAATAGGCAAATCCCGCTTTTCTGTAGTGTAACTCCAAACTCAGAACAGCTGTCTCGTGTCCTCAGAGGGACCTTCAGGAAGAGCTTTTCAGTCCAGTAACCCTTTGATATGTGCACACCTGAGCTTTAAATTAGCCAGCTTCAGTGATGCAGCAACCAAGTCCCAGGAGGGCGGAAATACACCTGAAAACGGTGTCTTCTGCCAAGCTGTCTGGCTTGAAGTTAATTTGGGCAGGTTTGCTGCCACACTGCCCACCTGTCTCTGATCGTGATGATGTATATCCCTATATACACCTGCTGTCACAACATCACTGTTGATGTAACAGTCTGTTGGAGGTATTGCCCCCACCCCACAGCATTTCCCAGACCTAGAGGAAAGGACCAGATAAGGGTGGCTTTAGGCAAAGTCAGCTTCTGGCTAGGGCAGCAGTTTGGGTGCACTGAATTGTTTCATCCCTAACTTCTGCAGGGAGCCCCACTCAGGTGCCAGCAGACCCAGCCAGGCCTGCATCAGTGCAGGCACGGGGCTGCTGCCAGCCTACCCCCTTTATCTCACTTAGGGTGGAAGGGCACATGCAGAGGGGCAGCGTTTTAGCAGTAATGTTCCTGTCACCCCAATTTCCAAGGAGCAGACACAGCATTTAACATTCAGTTTGAAGCTCCTAAGGAGTAAATGCACACCACAGAGCACTGATCGAACACCTCTTTCAAGTTGCTGTTTACCAAGTAAAGATTTCCATATTAGTTTCTGCATGGTTTTGAGGCTGTCAAATTCATTGGCAGTGGTATTTTGTCTTACCATAAGCCTCTTTCTCTAGCATGGGCTCTAAAATAGACCAGATGACATTTGCAAAACAATGGTAGAGCCCCACAGAGCATGAAAACACTCATTTTGGGTAAAGATTTGCCAAATTCCCTTCCAGCCCGGCAAACAGATCTGTGTGATCTGATTCATGCGCTGAAGAAAGCCCTCAGTGAAGTGCACACAGTCATCTTAGACTCGTGCAAAGGTAGCTGCTGGCTTATAAAGAAATTTAGGAAGAATGTTTCCCATGACCAGGATTATTTTTATCTATGTTACTAAATCAAATTCACTTCTTCCCTTCTGACAAGATTACAAGCTCCAACACGATACCAGGGAGCACAAAGCAGAAGATGTGGCACTTGTGCTCATTTGTAACATTCCTTTTGCAGATAAACATTGACTCTGGATTTATGGCCATGCCCTCTCCTTCCCTAAACAAGGAGCTGTGGATTTGCTGCTTCATTAAAATATGCCCATGCTCTGCTGCATAATTCCTTGTGACTTGAAGCACCAGAGGGCTGAGGGTAAATGATTAGCCCTGTCTGACAGTGATACATGTCATTATGCATTTCATGTTAGCACGATTTTTATTCTGGAAGTAGGTGATGCTGGGGAAAGGGATATGTGATCCAGGGACAGAGTTCAAGCCTTGAACTGGGGTCAGGGAGACAAAATCAGTCCCAGTGAGGTGTGCATGGGTTCTGCCAGCACAGTGGGGGAGGCTTCGACTCCCCAGCAGAGATGCTAGCTGGCATATACTTCTGAAATACATTTATATCCAGGTGCGTAGCTCTAATCTCTATGCAAGTGCTATTCGAGAATGGCAACTTTAATATTTAAAGCACTGTTGGCTACAGGTGAAGCGCACTGAAGTTACCAACATTTTATACGGGATACAGCAATCTGATGTTGACCCTCAGGCTTAATTTAGTAACAAGATTACTCAGAGAAAAATAATGTACTGAAAACCTTTATGTGACAAGGAAATATGCCAAAAGTAAACTTGGCCAGTGTGCTTAATAGATAAAAAACCATTTGTTTCTTTTTGAGAACTTAATTAAATTTCCCATGAATTCATTTGTAATAACAGTAATAAGCGCCATATATGGAAATCTTCAATGAGCTGTTAGCAAGGTAATTTCCTGAATTTGGCTTACATCTTAATAATGTCCAAATCCAGCCAGATTTTAAAATACAGCTGGTATGTATTATTCCATTCCAAGTATGAGGGTGGGTATGGAGTTATTTTGCTAGCCTGGGTGTGTAAAATAAATTACTTTGGTTCTGCTGACACCAAGTTTTATTGCCTGCAGAATGATGCTTGGTCACATTTTGAAAAGCAGTAAGGAGAGAGTTAATAATTTCTCCTGTTTAGCAAAGAAGCCTTGCACATACATTGCACACTGCCATGCTCCCTTAGCAGCCTTGGATCACTGTCAGAACCTGGCAGGGGAGGCTTTTAACCAAGCCACCTGGAGCCAAACAGGCAAGCTGTAAGTTGTGCCTTGCTCCAGCAGCCCTCATGGTGAAATGTAAGGGGAAGAAATTCTGGGAGGGAGCAGCCACCTCTTCTCACCAATAAGAGATCATACATCCAACTTGTAAACCTACCCATTTTTCAGGCATTTCTGTGCTTCACATGCATAAATGTGGTGAAAGTGCTTTGCTAAATGGCAGAGAAGAAATGCTCCTTGCTGACCAAGGCTGGTGACTGCAAGAAGGAAGGAGGCCAGCTCAGAGGACAAGCCCCATCACTGGATGGAAGCGTTTTCCAGCAGCTCTGGGATTTCACCATGCTCTGTGCAATCAGACACTCATGGCCCAAGTGCTAATACAGGAACTATAATTAAAACATAATGGTCAGGACTTCAAAACCCTAACCTCCCTGCCATTAATTTTGGACAACATTAAATAAGTACTCCGGTCTTAACAGAGGCAGGATAAGTCAATGCAAACAGACATCAGGGATTATCTTGGGGTGTGAGGCTGACATGAAGTGGGTGACAACAGTTGTGGCATACAAAGTATGCAGTCACACTTTGGAAATGCCACAGGAATGCTTGGGAAGAGCCAGAGGAGAGCCCAGCTGAGAAAATGCAGAACAGACATCTGCTTTGGAGGGTGTTGATCATTTCTCCTCATGCCTCAGGCATCAAAGTGTCACCTAAATAACACACCAGCACAGTTCATGCTTAGAGAAGGCAATAGCCTAAGGGATAAATTAAAGCCGTTTTAAATCACTGGGGTCATAGATTTCAGTGAGACCCAGACTCAAGTGGGAAGGGCATCAAGAAATCCAAAGCAGGATTAACCCTGTGTTCAGTGGTGCTAGCTACCAATGAAGCTGCAGATCTCAAAAAGGAAGCAATATTTTTCATCATGAATATGTGATAACAAGTCTGCATCCTGGGAAGCTTCCTAAGCTCAGGCAGGGTTTAGGTTCAGAAGCTAAAGACCTGAAAGCATAGCCACTTCATTCATAATCCCCTTTTTTACAGTTAAGCCAATATTCAGATAGTAATACAGCTGCCCCATGGGCTAGCTCACAGTTTGATGTCTCCTTAGAAGGGGATCCTAGCCAGATCTTCTCCTCTTCCTGACACAGTGCAGAATACATCTACTGAATTCTGCCTATACTACAGAAAACTGCTACTTTGGAGAACTGGTGAAACACCTCTCTCAGGCAAACCTGCCAGCAGGCCTGCCCTGCTCCTGACTGCTGAAATACCTGCTGATGCCTGCCCTCAGCACCAGCCATCAGGGCACAGCTTGTTCTCATTACCTGTATGATCACTCCATCAGATCTGGCATCTCTCCAGCTTTCCAGGGATGCTATGGCTTTGATTACCCCACCTGCCCAAGCAGCATTGATCTTCCATGAAGGGAGAACACTTCCAATGGTGGGGATGGATCTGCTACACCCCAATGTCCCTCTCACCCCTCTGGGGGTTTTGCTCTCAGTATGAGATTTATTATTGGTTTGGAAAACGCTAAGTATCTGATCCACCTCCTTGGCAAGCCCACCTTGTAACCCAAGCATCATCTCATGGCCCCTTTCCTGAAGATTTACCCTATATTTATTGAATCTTTGGTCATTTAACTGAAAGCAGGAGAGTTCTCCACCCTGGGAAGCTGCCCTCTGGAAAGGTTTCTGTTGCCTGTGCCCTCCCTGCCCTGCTCCCCAGCAGCAGCATCCACAGAGAGGTGGCCTTGGGAGAGCTGCCCCTGCGCCACGGGCAATATTCTGTTAGGCTGAGTAGATCCAGGCTCTGAACAGAAATAATAAACGTGTTATTGCTTTGTTTCTATGAGCAGGAGACAACCGATAAACCTACAGTATTTAATGGGCAAGAAAATGACCTAAACAAAATTGCCACGTGATATCATGAAAGCCCAAACTGTTCCTGTTAACGTGTTCTTAGAAAGCAGCACACGTAACTGATACAACCACAAAATGAACAGGAGCTTAGCAAAGATTTGTGCAGAGGGGACCCTTTGCATTTGACATGCTCTGTCACGCTGAATTTTAATTACAGCTCCCCTTTGGTACAGGAGCGGGAGGGGAATGCTAATGACGGGCAGGGAGTGGCCGAGGCAATCTCCAGCCCCGCGCTCAGACAAACAGCAAATTCCCCATCCTGATGGCACAGAGCAGCTGACATAGCTGTAGTGAAAGCACAGATCTTACCTTTCTGATTCTCCCTTTAGTTCCTAATATTTTACCCCAAACGGGGAGTTATTGGTTGGATTAAAACACATGCAAGTGAGCAGTCTGTTGTTGCAGGAAACCCACTGAAGGAAATGACCCTTTTATCTAAATTTGAACAAATATGACCACAGATCACTTCTCTAATGGTTAGCAAGCAGTTGCCTTGAATTATTACAAAGAAATTATGCTATGTTTTATGTCCATCACAATCCTGTCTGTCCAGTTCTATAAAAATGCCTTTGTGAAGCATCACTGAAAAGCCAGCCTGGCTGTTCCACTGTCGTGGGTCCCTAGCTCCAGTGATTCTGGCAGTGGTCACCAGCAGGCGGCTTGTGTGGGATAAATGTTGCACACATGTTTAGTTCTCTTAAACAATTACAGACAGCACCAGTACCAACCCTGCTGTCCTCCACCTAGAAAGAGAGAAGATGTCTTAATCAGCTGGTGAACATTAAATATTTGTTGTGTACTGCTACAGCAAAAGCTTCCAAACATGTGGGATGCTGACATGTATCTCCACAAAACGTAATTGGGACATTAAGGATCCGTGTAAAGATTCAAGAAAGGAAAGAGTGCATCTGGAAAGCAAAATCTACTTATAAAATCTGTATAGATATTTAGAGGCTTCCCTGAATATTACATCTTCTTAGGTCTGGCTGGAGTCAGAGAGGTTCACATTGTTCAGCTGGACCTCCTGTGCATTGTGGAGATCTTTCAGAACTGTTCTCAGTTCTCAGAAAAAGAAACAAAATTTATATTTTTTCAAAATGATCAAAAGCACCTTTAAATTTTTATTATTATTATTATTATGCTATTTAAAAATCAGCTAGCTTTCACAGAAATTCAGTCTGCTTATCAGAAAGAATGGCTGATCTCCATAGATTGTGTGACAATTCATAAAATCCTTAGGGAACAGAACAAAGGCTTTCACAGCGCTTTTGTTGTAAGAGTGCGACCTATTCCTAAGGGGAAATTCTGTGTTATATTGCTGTCTGCTTGCACAATAGAAAGATATTTTTCCTCCATTATTGGGGTTAGTAATGCAGTGTTTGCTATCTCATGACTGTATACTCCTGCCAAAAGTATTTGTATTACTTCATGCACTATTGATAAAATGGAGTTGCTTGGGAAAAAAAAAAAA
>VXAV01008287.1:18082-29719 GCA_013399715.1 Alectura lathami
AAAAAAAATCCTGTAATCATTTCAGATAGTTTTTCTACCCACAGGAATAGGATCGATTTAGCCCAATGTCAGAACAAGCAGTAGATTGACTGACACTGACAAAACAGCAGAGAAGCTTTGGCTTCAGACTCCCTGCAGGTCTAAACCATGGAAAAAGAGCCATACATTTTCTGCCCGAAATATTTAACCACATCTGTTGCTCCTCTTTTTATTGTTTGTACTCCATTTGGTGAAAGTATTGTGCCTGTGATGTGGTAACTGTTTTGTGCCAACAGTAAGCAGTTCCCAGCTCTGCACAGCTGTCAGAAGTCTTGTGCTGTCTCCTCCCAGGTGCACATTTCCCTAGCATTAGCCAGCACTCAGGCGGCTGCATGGGGATTGGATCTCAGACATTGAAAAGGAAGGGACATTGGAAATTAATCCACCTGAAAAGGGTGGGAGCTTGATCCTAACATGAGAGAAGGAACAGGAAAGCACATGGATAACGGGTGAGAGGCAGAGGGAAGGGCAGTCATTAAGCTCTCACCATTTTCTTGCGTCTTATCCTAGCATTCTGCTCCCATGCAGTGACCTGGTTCCATAAGCTCTCATCCTATAGGGTACGTTACCAGCTTCACCATACAATCAGCTCACTGAGGAGCCAGCAAACTGAACAAGAGTATCATACATTTCCTTAGGTGCTATGCAAGTCATGGAGTGAGGGAGTGGGGGAGAGGAGGGCATGGCCAGGCAAAGTGAAACCTGTTTCCTCAGAATGTCTAGGTTAAAAAAAACAAACCAACCACAGAACTGTAAAGCAACCCCAACCCTCCATTTCCATGTTTTGGTTTTATTTGGAAAGCTTTGTTTATACTTCTTTTTTAGAAAGGGTGCAGAAACAGATAGGCATCAGTGTAGTTACAGCTAGGAAGTATGCCAGCATGCTGTTAGAAGGAAAATTGGTACGTATATAAACAAATCACAAGCATGCTGGAACAGTGGTGGTCCTGGCTAAAACTCAAAGGAATTGTGCAGACTCTGGGAGGGCAGAAATCCTGCAACTTACCTATGTGGATATCGTTTCCGCTGGAGTGTTCTGCAACATCTTCAGCAGGTGTAAATGGGAGCTGATCCAGTGATGGCAATGGATCCCAACATGAACACTTTTTGTACTGTTTATCCAGTTCAAGCTAAAGACAATGCAGACTTCAGAGCTTTCATTCAGAATTTGCTTGCCTTGGATTTCAGTCTTACTTTATGACTAGCAACTTTCCAGTTCATCTCTCATCACGCATTTTGCCATTATTGAAGAGATGGACTTGAACAGTACAAGTTCTTATGATAATTTACTGCACAATGACTAGGTGGCTTTCCTGTGTCTCAGAAAAGATAGTTTCAGATATTCCGTTATCAACTGCTCAAAAAAAGTGTTCTCAGAACACAAGACTCTACAATTAATGCTTGGGCTTCCTTTTGTTACTAAAAAAATAACCATGTGTACTCTGCAAATTTCATTATAGTACTGGCTGTATTTGCTGTTGCAATTTTAACCTCATTGGTGTACGTTCTGATGTTTTTTTTTCAGCACGATGCAGGACGACATTTTCATTCTACATGAACAGGAATATGATAGCTTGCTTGAATCTGTCTTCAAAACTGAGTTTTTAAGCCTCTTATCAAAACGATATGAAGAGAAAACACAAAGAAAACTACCTCTGAAATTTAGCAATACGTGAGTTATATTTTCTCATTGGGCTTTCAAGAGTAAATAATCTTTGCTCTGCTGACAAGGCGAGTGAATGCTGCTGGCTGAGCTCGTGACACTGTGCTTTGATTTAGAAGAACAAGAGGCAGCACACTGTAAAAACGCAAGCAGACTAGACTTTTTTTTTTTTTTTAGCTCATCAGAGCAATAGGCCAGAATTGCACCTGGGCCATCTGCCACTTTCCACGGTCTACGCGTGCAGATGAGGTGCTTTCATTCTACTGAACGTGCATCAGGCTCAAGGGTTTGCAGCTTTCGCCTGCCACAGACCACTTGGTGCTGTCAGAGCTGTGGCCCTGCAGCAAGGGCCAGGCCAGTCACTGCACAATTAACAAGCAACCGTAAAGCAAGCTCTCCATCTCTCTGCTGGCTGGTTTCCTGTCATGAGAAGGGAGCATCCTGGTCAAACGCCTTAACCTTGAGTGGAAATACGACAGAGTTCGGAACACAATTCCACAGCTGTAATGTAATAATCTGAATTAAGGTCCCTTCTGAAGTGTGTTGTGAGGACAGAGGCCTGCTAGGTGAGAGGATAATTCCTAAAGGAGCCTCCATTATTTAGAAACAGGCCTGAAAAGCTACAGAATGTTTTGTGCATTTAACTGTAAGGATGTGCTGGGAACTATCCCAACATACATGGTTGTGGTGAATATTCCTACCCTTGAAGCCAATTAGCAACAGCAGGCCTTAGGTTTGTAAGTGCATTTCCCTAAAAGAAGTGCAAGAATTATGTAAGTTAACAGGAGAGGACTATTTTAGTTTGGCAGGGCATAGGAGGGCAAGTGAAGCCTGAAACATTCCTATAGCATATACTCCTATACACTGAGCATCCAAAGCCAGTATCAGTAATATTACACTTCACATGAACAGAAAAAAAGTATAACATATTCCTGGGGTGTTGCCAAAAACCAAACCATGATTTTCCTAGCTTATAACTGATTACATTACAGAGCAGACAGACAGCATGGAAATACCGGGAAAGAATAAATGTATGTGTGTATGTAGATTCATACATACATTTCACATACGTATGAAAAAAATTAGATTGAAATGGCTATGTGCAAAAATGTTCGTTCCTCAAATATGCCCAAAGCATCTATTGTTCACCTAACGGCACACACAGACAGCGTTCAGGAATGGAGCACTAACCAGCTCGCTCCAGTGGTCTTCTGCAGAGGCAGTGCCTGAATCTGTTTTATGGTAGACATCTGGTGCTCACAGCCTCGCACATTTTTCCTCAAAGCTCATTATACTTTCTGTCGCCTCTAGAGTATCTTTAACTTACCTGGTAGAGAAAGAAAGTTTAAACACCAGTTAAGTAGAAGATTTAAAAAAAAAAAAAAAAAAAAAGGTGTTTTATTTGAGGTTATTCGCTCATTGAATACAGATTCCCAGTCTAAGCTTCTTGTATTTATATTGCTAAGTTATTTATTGCCAAGCACTGTTGTCCTGATTTGATATCTAAATGATTTGGTGGTGTTTTTTGTTAGTTTGATTGTTTTCTTGTCTTCATGTACTTATATTAGACTTGAAGTAAAGCTGAAAAAGGAGAGCTGGGGGCCCTGGAGCAGTGGTGGTTCTCGACAAGTGCAATTTATGCAAGGCCAAGGAGATATAGCCATTCTCAGACCAAGCAATAAAGTGCTGCAGATCAGCATTGGACCAGGGCTACCAAAGAATTCCCGTATGTATGATTTTTCCATTAGAAATTAATGAATGGTTTAGAAATTCAGAGAATGGTTGACTCTAGCTTTCTCTCCTCCCTTGCCTCAGCATTTTCTTTGTTTCTCTTTAACACTCAAAAGAAGATTCAAGTTATAGATCCTTTCGATACAGCAAATTTTGCTACTGCTCTACTGTCCTTCTGGAATTTATTATAACTACTTCTGAAATGTCTGAAATTTGTTTCCCGGTGTCCAAATAAAGGTCTTTACTCATGTGACATAGTACAGAGAGCAGTTAGCCAAGCATTTTGAGATGCGTCTTTTGCTCCTGCAGTTCCTATGGTCATGCTGATGCAGAAAGAAAGTGACCTCTGTACATCACCAGAGATAGTGTCTAGTTTCATGTTTTACCTTTTTCTCATACTAATTGTGTGCTGTGAAGCTTCCACCACTTGGAGGATTCTGTGAGGAGAATGGGGAAGGTTTTTCTGCACTGCTATCTTGGAGGATTAAATAACAGCAAGAAAATGTCTCCTTTCAATGTAAAATACCTGTATTCTAACCAGACCTGGAGGCATTTTGCTTAACTGTTTGTCTAATTGCACTCTCCTATTTGATAGGGAAACAAGTTTTTTTTTTTTTTTACTTGGGGAAATTTCTTGGTATCTGGAACCAGAAGAAGTGTACGTGCAGAGAAATTGCTGATCAGAAATGTTACAGTCAAGAATTGAGTACTCCTGTGCCAGCTACCTGTGGTTTCTAAAACACATCCCTGAAGCTAATGGTCTTTTGGTCCCTATCTGCTGCACTCTTGACACACCTTTATTGTATGGCTCAGCTGAATCACAAAATGCCTAAGTAAGTCATCCTTGTTGCACCCAGAGCTTTAGCACAACCTGGCCAACGCCGGAGGCATTAGATTCATTATTCCTGAAGATCAGCCTCTCTGAGCAGAGAGGAGGAGCTTTGCAGCCAGAAGACCATAACTAATTAATGTACTCATGAACAAGTAACAAAGTTACTGGTTTCTTTCAGGTCCTACTAGACGTAACCTTACCCAAAGCAGAAGGTATTCTAACAGGTCTCAAGCTCAGACTTACCCTATGAGAGCTGCGCCTCCTCCTCCTGGTAAGTTTTCTTAGCCTCAGGGCTAAGATATACATTTATGAAGACATAGGCAACACTTTGTAATGAAACTGCTCTCAGGGCCTTGAACAGAATGCAATTTACAGCTCATTGTCCTACTCCGTTACATAACAACTTTCATGTACACGGAATGCTGAGCCCTGCCAGTTGTGCCAGTAAGTTGCATGGCTTTTTTCTGCACAGGACTGATGTAATGAGGCTGTTTCCCTTCTGCCCTTGAGTGATACGATTAATTTAGCCTGTGAACTCAGAGGAGAACAATATTCCATTGACCCACCACTTCCTAAGTAATTTTTTTTTTCCTATTTACATTCCTAGTTTTTTCCTTTCAAACAGAAGTCAGCTGCTGGTTATTGAGAAGCACAATGATAAGAGCACAAGTTAGACACCCAAGCAGCTCTTGTCACAAAAGAACTAGCCTAGCTGCACACAGGTACCTGTGCATGTGGTTACACATTCGTATGTACATATGCCTTTGTATCAGTGAGTGCACACATGGGTATGTGTGATATATATTTGCAGTTTGTATACTTGTGATCACATGTGTATATCTACGTGCATACAGGTCACATACACATGCATACTTGTGTACCTGTGTGCACAGACACATCCAGACACACATGTAAATTCATGTGCATGTATATGTACATACAACTGTACACACACTTGTATGTAATCAGATGCATGTGGACACCTGTGCATGTGTGGTTTGTTATGGGAGCAGCCATCCCCAAGATATCCTGTATGTCTGGATATATACACACATGTAAAGGTGTGTGTACATGTGCACAAGTGTTCACAAATCTGTACATTTCCAGGTGCATGTTTTGGTGTGTCTGCATACATTTGTGTATACATATGTGTACATGTGTAACTGTGTGCCCAGGTCATTACAGATATACATACTCAGAATAAGGCAGGTGTTTAGCTGTGTGACATCACTGGTTGTTCCTTACTACTTTAATATCCTACAGTAAGTTTTATGTACTCGATTATGACTACTTACCATCTGCCAGAGTAGCAAGAGTATTGTAACTTGAAACCAGCTGTTGAATATAGTAAATAAACTTTTTTAAATTTAGGCATAGCTCCCATGTTCCTGAGTAGAGGTTTTAGGAATGTAAAGGACGCAGAACTGAGCTTCTTATGCCCTGAACCTGTAAACAGTTTAAACACAGGTGGAGTAATTCCTAAATTCAAGATTATTATTATTATTTTTATCCTTGTCATCACCTAGAAAATTAAAGCTTTTTAAAAAAGATGCCTTTTGAGCTATCAAAGTAGCAGTAAGTCTTAAATTTGTTTGTTAAACAGACAAATATTTGTATAAATTTAAGAAGTCAGCTTAGTATTCAGAGTTGGACAGTTTTAACTTCCTCAGCAAGTTCATTTAGCTTTAGATCAAGCCTCATCCAGATAAAGTTTTAATGCAGTGTTTTCAAACAGGTATGGTGGTTACACGCTAGTGGTATTAGTAAGGTTGAATTCAACTGCTTGTGCACAGCTGTAACATTCTAGGCATGCCTCAAACTCAAGCAAGAATGCATGAAGACGTGAACCCAAAATAAGTCACTAGCAGACCTTTAACTGTGTATAAATCCAACTTCAGGAATTCAGCATTTTTGTCTTCAAGTTCCTTGATAGCTGGATTTTGCTGACAGTTGAATCACCAAACCAAGAAAAAGGTTACCTTTGTGGAGTCATAACTTGGCCTGGATGTGTTCGTGCTTTATTTACTTCCAGATCATCAGCAAAACGGATTAATAAGTCCTCCACAGTTTGTGCTACACCCTCAACAGGCCAATCAGAAAAACCTATATACAAATATGACACGACCAACTTTACCACGGCAACTGTCTGGAGGATCAGGCAAGATCTCACAGCAACCAGAAAGCTTGGATTTTCTGAAAGTACCTGACCAAGGAGCAGCTGGGTAAGATTTTACATTAAATCTGAGACAGAGGAGTGAACTCCTTTAAGTAGCTTCATACACTCAAACTGCTCATGGCTGGTAAAGTTACCGTAGATGACCAGACTGGGCTGTTGAGCCGCACTCAAAGGACTCTTCCATCTTAACCTGGCAGAGTACCTTCTCCTTAAGGATATTAAAACACTTGGCAGAATTTACCTAGGCCTTCTTTCCCTTCTGGTTTACAGATAACAAAGCACAGATACGCTATTTCACTGCAATTATCAACCACCCACATTTAGAGTATTTAATCTTCAAATAAGACAAAAATAAACACAAGCAGCCACTACTAATTTTGACAATTTCAAAGCTCTCAGCAAATGCTAACACTTCTAAACATGCCTCCAGCCACAGCAGTAACTGCACCTGGAACAAGTAGGGATCAACTATCCACCTATCCCCTCTGATGGAGTTTTTGGAAGCAGGTTTATTTAAGAAACCACCTTCTGTAAGAAGCCACAAGTAAGAGAAAGCTTGATTCCAGAGGGGAAAGAAGAAGGAAAAAAAAAAAAAAAAATGTTGGGGAGCAAGAGATGAATTTTGTTGCTCTTGTTCTAAAACAACGTGAACAAAGTCACAGATACCTTAGTATTCCAATACACAGCTTCAGCAAATAGTTTTATTCCAGTATTTGAAGTGTAAAATAGAACTTAGAAAAGTATTCAGGTAAACATTGGAAAGAATTTAATAATTTGAATTTTGTAATTGTGTGACCTTCAGAAGTGTTGGGACCGTCTAGAAATCAGAGTGGATATACAGTGGTTAAAGCCTACAGAAGGATGACAGAGGTTTATTTCAATACTGTGTACTCAGTGCTTTGTTAATGCTAATACCAAATTCTGAGCATGCAGGCAAGCACCCAGTTTGTAACTGCCATAATACAGCCTTGTTCTCCTTACCACTATTACCACAGCCATCTTCTAATCTAGTTTAGAAGCAGAAAAAGCACACTGCAACACTATCCACACTATTCCTGTAAAGGACCATTTCCTCAGGGTAACCAAAAAAGAAAAGGAGGAGGAGAAGCTGCAGCTCTGGGCACATTGCCCTAGCGTCAGCAGAGGCCAGGCCCCTCATTGCCCAGTCACGTGCTGGACCCGAGGGGCAGGGGCCAGCTGTGCCCGCAGCCAGGAGCTATGCATACGCTTGAGGCATGCACACCCTGCCGGCAGCCTGGGGCAGCTGCAGCTCATGTACAGCAGGGCTGGGTGTGAGCTGTTCCACCATGGCTGTGCTGTGCACTGCACAGCAGAGTTCTGCACTGCCCATGTTTTGCTTCTGCAGCAAGCAGCAGCATCTTCAGTTGCATTAGAGAAGCTGGACAAATACAAGTGTGCTGCACCACTCGGGCAGAAAGGCTGAGGCCAAACCTGTCATTACCAGCCCTGTAAGGTGCAGCTCATCTGCCAGCAGAAGACATGTTAAAAAGTAGTTATGAGTTTACTTGACAGCTCTCTCTCACTCGTTTCCCTAATCCTGCACATAGTCTTGGACTGGAAGCAACCTCAAATCCTTGCCACTGCAGGGCAGCTGAGCAGATTTGTGCACACTGCTGCATGGAAACCTGACCCACTTGTGTGTAGGTTAAGTATCACTAAGAACCAACACAGTTCTTGCTCACATTTGCCCAACACTAATTCCTCAAGGTTCAGTACAACCAGCAAAAGTATTTGTTCCTTTTCATCACATCTCCTCTTAGTACCCACAAACTGCCATTTCCCATGGGCAGCAGAAAGATTAGGGACATACATGGTCTGAACATTAAATCTCACCAAGGTAACATAGCATTTTGGAACTAGATCCACTCCTGCAGCCAGCCCATAAACAGTTACAAAAAGCTGAGCTCACAGAGGAGTGGAAGCTGCAGGTATGCCAGAGTTCAGAACAGACACCTGAGGGGTACTTCCTTTCATCAGTCGAGGGTACAGCTTAGACAATCATGCTGACATGTCAAAGTTCCTGATATTATGTACTTCCAAAACATCTCAGTAGTAGGACAAAGGAAGTACACAAGTGACGATTTACAAGGCTTTCCTCCTGAGCATTGAGGTCCTTAGTTTACTAAAATGCAACAATATTGCTGTATTCCAGTGACTTTCAGATTTTTTCAGGTTTTCCTTTGTGACTGTTCGTTTTCAAAAGGGAAGGATCTAGTGTTTCCTGTATACAAGTGAGCTAGAGGAGCTACAAATTTACTACTTCAAGTCTACAGCCACTATGTCATTTTTAACAGTAGTAGTTGAGCAAGTTAGTTTTACTCATAGCAAAGTTCTGGTATCAACGCATCTCTCATTTCTAGCTATTACGATCTTTTAGTACAAGTCTGAGTTAAAAAACAGCTGTGCTTTCATCATCAAAAGATCCCATTTAAGATGTTCTGCTAAAAGTCAAGAAAAGCAGACTTGTGCTTAATATTTCCATATCTAGTTTTTTCCAGGCTTCGCACTGTACTGGATCCCAAGTCAGTATGTACTAAAAACAGGAGGAAGTTCTCCCTCCAGGTGATAAACGTAGTGCTGAAATACCATTCCACACTGTAAGACAACTCGAGCTCATTTTCTGGTGCAGCTAACTACAGGAACTTACATTAGAACTATGAGATACAATAACAAAATTTAAGCATAGAATTTCTTGTAAAATACTACAAACCTTTTCTGCAAGAGCTGTGTAATGGTGTCCTGGCATCACGTAACATTATTACACTTCAGGCTTCTCCACATCACAACTTCTAAAATAGTAAGCGTACTGGACAACAAAACTGAGATACTGCATTTAACACCATGTCTCTTCCGGGCGTTGTTACTGATGCACTGACAAAGTGCATTTCCTCCCTCCTTTCCCCCTTCCCAATGTCTGCAGCGGTCACACCTGACAGACACAGCAGCACCTCCCTTGATGTTTCAGGGCTGACTGTAACAGAACAAGGCTGCAGATGGCTCTGGAATCTGAGGCAACTTTGGGCAGATGCAGTCTCTTACAGCTTAGTCACAAGAATGTGAAAGTAACAAACCTCTGAGCTAAACTTTTTTTCCATATTAAAACAAATTCCCTGCTAAACTTGGGGCATGTAGGAGCTGGACCAAGCCATGCAGATACTAAGATGTGTGAACTGCACATGCCCATTTATTTACACTCCAGTCTGAGCACTGCTTTCTCCTCCACATTTGAGCTGCTGTTTCAGGGTACCTTTCACAGGGAACCATCTTACATGCCTATTTTTGATTGGTATGGCAGTTATAAAGTATTTGTTCCCCTTTTGTGATGTTCTTCAGAATCAGTTCATTAGCACAGGTTGAGAAAGCTCAGGTTCAAGTCAATCTCTGCATGTTAACATTCTTCACCCCCCAACCCAAAGTGTTCGCAGGCAGACAACAAACCGGCCCCCACCAGCTGGAGGAAGGCCTAAACCTCAGCCAAAACCTAAACCTCAGGTACCACAGTGCAGGGCACTGTACGCATATGATGCTCAGGATACAGATGAACTCAGTTTTAATGCCAACGATGTGATTGACATCATCAAAGAAGGTAAGTAAATGTGTAAAGCATTTGTTACTGAAGTACTTGTCTTGAAGGTACACCATCATAAGGAGTAAAAGACTACTTTTGGAGCTACCCTGCAGTTATCTTCCGTGACCAGGCTTGCAAATTTCTACGATAGCTCAGAGAGCAAATACACTTACAACAGTCACTTTAAAGTAGGTTGGGGAACATTTGAAAGACATGCTCATTACTTGCTACTGTAGACCTGTCAATTAAGAGTGCAACTACCACAAGTTCTGGCTGAAAATTAACCTGTGTCACAAAAACTAACGTGATAAAGCACCTCCAACTCTGATATATCCAAAGCATCTTGCTAACGCATAGTGATGTGGCTAAGAGATTAGCAAATTCTGTTCCCCAAATCATTTATCGTCAGTGCTTTACAAGAATGAGAAGGCCATTGGTGAGGCAAACAGTTGTGTAAGTCTGCCTCATAAAGTATACAGAGACTTACAAAACCTCACTCCTTACTTTGCTTTCTTTGCCATAGATCCTTCTGGTTGGTGGACAGGAAGACTACGAGGGAAACAAGGTCTTTTTCCCAACAACTACGTCACCAAGATATAAAAGACTGTCAGAAGAGAGAACAGCGTGAAGTTACCGGTGATTGGAGATGATACTTTCCTTTGCCTTCAGGACACCCATCTCCCAAGGTCTACCATCCCTAGCAGTATTTCTCACCAGTAAGGTTGTACACAAGGAAGAAGTTACCCACAGCAGACTTTGATCTTCTGTCTCAGAAACATACAACAACAGACATACTGACAAGTTATTTATTGTATTTAAAACCTGGTTTTAACACCTAGTAAAGTGAAGAATATGCAAACCTGCCATCATCCTGAACAAGAAGGTGCTCTATAGGCTGGGACCAGAGACTTTGAAATGGGTGTACTAATAAGTGCCTTTGGTCAATAACCATCTTTAATTACCTAATGAAGATAATGTTAAATGCACATTTCCTCTAATGCAGTTCATTCTGGGGAACATGTTGAGTATGCTGCTACATGTTTAAAAGATGTAGGGTCATTTGGGATATTACCATATAAAAACCTACTGCGAGGGTATATATTTAAGTAATTCTGTACAGAGGTGTAATGGAACTGGTTTGCATTTGCTGATGAGGTTAGGGACTCCAACAGGAACTACAAAGTTCAAACAGAAAACTATGTAGTAATGTATGCTAAACAATGTTGCCTTCAAGATTTATATTGGAATATGGCTGGCCCATGTTGGATTTATGTTTAAATGCTCTACTTGTTATAAGAGGTGTCTTTATGCAGAGCTGTACATTTATAGAAACAAATCCTATCCTGTATATAAAAACTGAGTATGATAGAAACATGTATCAATGTATAATGTAGTATTCCACTGCTGTTATTCATAAAGTAGTTCTACTAGGGCTTTTTATGCCAGGTACTTACAGATATGCAGTACTCCTGTTAATTGCTAGAAGCAGAAGTATTACTGCTTAGGTCTGATTGCCTCCCACACCATTCAGAGTGGCTGTTGCTTGCCACAGAGTTTTATCAGCATTCATTGCTTTGCCTTCCAAATCTCCATTAAAAAAAAAAAAA
>VXAV01008287.1:49901-67822 GCA_013399715.1 Alectura lathami
ATAAACGTGGAAGAGGCAAACATTTTGTGGGCACATGAGAACGCAGAATGCAGAAAAACTGTGATCTGTACAGGTGATGCACAGGAGGTAAGGTTATACAATAAGAATTTTATTGGCTATACTGAAATACTGAATCCTAAGAGCGCTCTAGAAGATCTGTTGTAAGTGTAGAAGCTGTGCATCAATGAATTACCAACCCTACAGATAACAGGGAAGAACCTGAGGATTACTATGTTAGTTAAGTTGCAAGGGATATGCAGTGTAAGAACAGACTACAAAGAGACAGCAGTTAAAGTATTGTTTATAAATGTACAGTTCAACCCCTGTATGTCAGTTCTGGCCTCTTAACAGAAATTTTGGATGGACAAGACTTGCAGGTTGATTTTTAATCAGATGTTTAGCATTTGTCTACAGCTGAGCCCACAACTTTGGTTAGACAATCTATCTTAAAGAGGCTGAAATAACGTGGGTCAGCCACACAGAATACCACACAGGAAAAACAAATATATTCAGCTCTACTACATTTCTGTCTTTGTGAATTTTCATTAAATAAAATTTGGAATATTTTACATAAAACTACATTCTTTCAAAGCTAATACTCTTCAAAAGTCACAACAAGATATGCAGATTTTCCTTAGTTTTCTTCCGTAAATTAAAAAAGTTATGTGGGACTAGTTCACCCTCACACTTCATTTTGCTTCTAACCTTTCAAAGTTGTATTACTTTGTCATATGGAATAAGGGTGATGAACACCAAACATTATGCGAAAACAACCAAATCTCTAGACAGAATTCCAGCTTTATATAAGAACCTTCAAATTAAATAAAGCACCAGTGCCAATCCTTACACACTGAGTGGCAAGTTGGTACCTTAAACAACCTAAAACTCATTAAAAACCATTAATTTTAAAAATCAGATGCAGAGGGTCAATGCAGTGTAATGCATGTGACAATTTAATTCAAATATGTTTCATTTTACAAGAGCTGAAGTTAGAAATGTTAGTGTCCTAAACTATTTTCTCTGTGAGACATGAGCCTGTTCTTGCTCCCTATCTGGGAGCAACACAAAACCCCCAGATTATCATCATCTTCAGCTGAACCACTAACTTCTGCAACAGTGTATACATCTCTCATTACATACAGTAACCCTTAAAATAATTTTCTTGACAACATAATTATGATGACCAATGACTGATTTTTCACAAGCCATCTCCTTACCATTAGAGGAAGAGCCCCTATTTGCAAGTGATGAAGTCGAGGAGGCGCATGGTAGTGGGCCAAGTGAGGATGCAAGGGCCCTGGAGGGTAAGTAGCTGCAGTCACACCAGCTTCAATTCCCAGTTCCCTGTCACATGAACAAGAGTGCCATTACAGTAAAGGTACATCTTCCCTCCAAAACAATTCCACTGCTTTGGATGGCGTAAGCCACAGCACAGCTACCATAACTGCTAAGTAACAGTTTTTTTCTCTTTAACATATTTAAACTTCGCTAAAAATATTTTTAATCCTAAACTAAATCCATAACTAAAACCAGTTTTTAAATCAGATATGAAGATTTAGTATGATAAATGAATAGAGATAATCACTAATTTATCGTGCTGAGCAGTCCCAGTGTGGAGTCTCCTCTGTAGTTCACGTGCTGTGGGAACACAACCATCACCCACGCACCTCTTCCCTGAAGGTGCAAAAGTACTTTCTTCCAGGTAATAAATCCATAGCAGAACTTAAATCTAACCTTCATGAGTGGGCACAATGCAACTTTAAGTAAGATCAGATACAGATGAGAGACAGTAAATTAGCCCATCAGTCAAATCTCAGACTTACTTTACCATGAATATAAATATTAAGAATTGTATTTAGCATTGTTGTACTTGCCTATATTAAAATCAGTTCCTGAAATATCTACCTACCAGCAGTGACACTCAAATCCATCCAAAAAGCAATGGATAAAAACCATTGAGAAATACGTTTAACACACTGAGTGCTGATAGCAACATTTCAAAGCCATATAAAGATCTATGAATTTTAAATTACAGATGCACACAGCATTTTTTTTTTTTTTTTTTTTTTAAATCACAGCCAGCATCATCAGCACATCTTATGGTCTGTTGTCCTCAGTCCCAAAGAACTGAAATAGTATGCGATTACTAACCAGGCAGACCTCTCTGGAGCTTGTCGAGGATGGGAAGACATTGTCTGAGGCACATGAATGTGATGCCCGTGACCGTAATTTGGATGCATTCTGTGAGGATGGGGAGGAGGTCGTTCATGAGCACGTCTAAACAACATAGGACAGCAACAGTTACTTTAACATACTTGCTAGTGCTGAGAAAGTAACATTCATAATCAATGTTACAGCCTGAATGACTTGAATAAATTAAAATTAAACACGCACATAAAATTCCCCAAACTGTTTTAATTTCAATTTGTATCTAAAGTTAGAAACTAATTTCATACTCAAATATGAAACTGACCATGTAGATTCATATGTGGCAATACACTGGGATGTATGTCAAACCATGTCATCTACTGTGATCTGGTCTTCATGTGGCAGGCATGATCATTGTCAGTCTTTCTGTGATTAATCCTAATCTCAAACTGCAGAACGGGAAAGCACTCCAAGCACACATGCGCAAGATGGTCATGAAAAGACTAAGAATCATTCGTGGCCATGTGGCAGGACCACACCCTTGGTTTATTTCTTGTAAAACTATACCAGCAAAAATGAGTAGGGGAAAATGAATTCACTAACCCTAAGAAATTTGACTTGAAACATGTTTGTATCACAGCTCAAGTGGTAAGAGCACACATTTTTTTCCATGCCAGCTGGTAAAGAACAATCACAGTTTTGGATAATACCTTTGCAAAAAAACTGATGGATGCTTCCTGCTACTTTACCATTTCCCACCTCCCAAAAAAAAAAAAGGGTATTTTTATTTCCATTGCATTCACTGCAGAAAAAAAAATTTCATTCAACCTAGGAACTTGGATTTTATTAAGAGCAGCGGACTGCATTCAGATGCAGTCCCACTTTAAAAACTTTTGGACAAAGTAGATTAGACATTTTGTAAATTTACAGAGCTAGGAAAGTAAAAAGTTACTTATGGCATACTACACTAACTGCTGTAAACTGACGTCTCTCCACATAAATCTGCCAAACTTGTACAAACTGTTAGAAGCGTTAGTTTCTTGCAAACGGTACATACCAATGTGGGAACAGAACCATTGGCAGAACCAACTCCTAGTTATTTAACCAACTGAAGGGAGGTGATACTAAGTACAGGAAAACTTTGGAACAATGTATTATAACAAAGATCTTAAACAAAAATGCTGTATGGTATACACATGCAATGCAGCCTTACATACTGCCTTCTGCACATTGAGTGGCTGATCCCAGGACCCAAAGAGAATCACAGCTGTTGTACCCAACATTGCAGATGTGACACTGAGGATTCTAACGACTCTCTACTTGCAATCCTGAAAAAGTCCATTATCACTAGAAAGCATATGAGCTAGAAGGCTATCCCATATGATATTTCTAGAAATGAAGGATGAAACAACATCCTAAGAACTCTATGAGATGCTGAGACAAAGAACTGAAGGAATTACAATTCTGCTATCAGAAAGTTTTCAGATCTGAGAAGGTGGCTATCACTCCCTTTTTTCCTTAAAACTGTCTCTCACTTTATTGGATTGAGTGTTCCAAAATTAATTTTTGGGTATGACTGTATAATCACAGGCATACACAAGCAGTACCCTTGTGTTTAAGTCTGAGTGTTTAGAGGTTATGCCATGTGCATAATAGATAACAGAAGAACAGGTTCAGGTTCAAATAGATCAAAATTGTAATGACTAAGAAGGCAGGGTAATATTTGACTTCCCTATAAAAAATTAACACACATCCATCATGCCATTACCAGAGTTACCACCTATAGGTCTTCTCATTTTGTTTTGGTTCTAAATCAGTTCAGTTAGTTACCAGTAGAATTTACGTTCGGAGAAACAACCAGAGAATTCATTCTTCAAACACTCTTAGACATCTAAAAACATTATCTCTCAAATTAAAGTAACTTCATTTACACTGTGATTGAATTACAAGCCAGTACTGACCAAATTCCTGCTGATACTAGTGCCTAGGTCTAATTTAGCAACAGTAGTATCACCTGAACAGCAAAGCTACATCTCAGTGTGGGTCACATTCTCATAAGCATTATTCAGTCTCTTCCTTCTCTTCTGAAGACATAAAGGTGTAGTGAAGGTACATAGGTGTCTAAGATTGAATTCTAATTCAACCTGGTAAACCATCTTTTATAGCAAGTTCATTTTACTTTAAAGTATTAGTTATATAAGAAGGATCTTAACAATATCAACAAGGCAAAAGACACTTTCAAGGAACATATTCGGAAGGAGCTTATGATGTACTTTTCTAGGCTGTCCAGTTATAAAAAGGAATTCCAGCCTGTTATCTGGGGGATAACTAACGGGCAAGAGAAACACAAGCCTCGCTTCTTTTCCATGCCCCATATTCATTGGGCTTCTTGCCTCACTTGTAGACATTGCTGAGACAAGTAATGGAACAAGTTCAGCCTTAATGCTCACTCAACTGTGATAGTACGTAAAGACACTTCTTACCTTGGTTTAATAGTAATGGTCCCTAGCCATGCAACTTCAGTTTGAGATTCACATGCAGTATTTAACAAACCTGAGAGAAATGAATTACATGTCTAGATATTGTTCAGAGTACATTTGTACGTACGTTGGGTGTTGCATCATTCTTCTTCTTTGGACCTCCATCCTCTGGATCACTTCATGAGCATGTAGCCTCTGCGCTGGAGGTGCTGTTGCAGGGATGTGATGGGATATAGGCTGGTGTGCTGCTGGAAGATGCTGTGGAATTGGAGCAGCTGCATTGGCTAAAGGATGAGTTGGTGGTGGAGGTGGGACAGGATGAGAAGATGCATGAGAGGAGATGGAAGGATGGAAGGGATGTACTGGATGAGGGATAACATAATCTACTTGGGGTGGAGGCTGTGGCTGAGGAGGAGGATTTCCATGAGAATGGGGACATGCAGAGGCTTGATGGTGAAGAGGTCTGGTCAAAGAAGCATCTGAAATGAAAAAAATCGGCAACTTTTAATCCTGTCAATAGCAGTTTCTGGACTAAATTTGTAAAACTAGTTACCTTCACACAAGTGCTTCTGTATTATTACACCAACGTAAACAGTGGCAACATGGAAATATGTGATTCCAGTGGTACATCCTACAAGCCCACACTTCCTAATACTACTCCACCTGCTGATGTTAATAAAAACTATTTATCTATGATGAATGCTGAAAGGGGTATATATAGTGAGAAATTTCTATAAACACAATAAAATAAAGCAAAAGAAATCAACAAGCATTGACTGAGTCTGCTCAAGCAGAACTTGTTGGTGATGGAGGGGAAGGAGGAAATTTAAAGAATAGAATAAAAGGGTTTTACTAAAATACAAAGGAGAATTCTGTTCATAGAAAACACACTTTTTGAAGTCTGAGTATTACAAAGTACTGCCATTCAAAAACAACTTCCAAAAGAAAATATTTTAACTTCCCCTTGGTTCTGTTTAATCCTCTATATAAGCTTAACTCAGTTTTAAGATCAAAGCAAGCAGACAGAAAAACTTTTCTTATGTTGTCAGGGAAGCTTTTTTCCTCCTCCCCCTAGATACCCAGTACTTACAAGGAGAATGCATATAGTGCCGACAGGAAGAAAGCGATGCCTGAGGAGGAGGCTGGGGCTGTGGCTGCGCAACCATACTTGATCCATATCCATCTATCGTTATTGATTGGCTTGGGCCAGCACCAGCCTGATGTCCGTAAATTGCAGTTCGAGATGAAGAACCAGGACAGCAGGGGTCAAAAGCAGATGTTCCATGAAAAGCACCACTTCCATGACTTCTTATACCATTGCTGCTTAAGTCTACTGGCAATGCCTGCTGCATAAATAAACCATCTTTTTTCAAACAATTCTTCAGATAATGAAAATGAAGTCATCCTCAAACATAACGTGCTAAAACTAATGATAAATACTATCCCAAGCAACCGAAATCTAGGTTTTTAAGTTTTAAGACTTGATTCTGGAACATTATTTAGATATGGCTAAAATTTCTTATTCCTAAATTCTTGAATCTGACAAAAGAAACTGAGTTTATTATACCAAAATGTGTAAAAAAAAAAAATATGACAGAAATTGGCAAGTATGTGGGAGCTACATACATGGAATTATTTGTAGGCAAACAACAAGCTTTAGCATTTTTAGTTGTGCCTAATGTACTACATTAAAAACATACAACAAACTGATAGTTCAGCACGTTGTAAATTACGTGTGCGCAGTATTGTTCTTAAAATTTATAACCATTCTGATTTAGAGCTGTGATTTTAGTTAAAGTCTTAAAAACAATGATTTTAGAGAAGCAATTTTTCCTTTTATAAACAGAATTATAGACTTGAATGTTTTTTCCCTTAAAGCAGCACAGTCATTTACAAAACTGCAACGATCTGCATGATATATTCCAAGGTGTTTATGGTGTCTAATATCTTACAGTCATCAAGAGAATTGTCAATTGTCAATGATTACTTGTTGGGTTATGACTTCCTTAAATTTCTGTTTGTGTCCATATGTTTTAACTCAAATTTTCCTTTTTGTTCCTCTCTATAACATGCTACAGAACATGAAAACAACCCACAATTCAGCATTCTAGTCTTTAATACTTAAATCATAACTTGAAATTACAAAGCAAGAGTCATAAAAATTAAACATGCCTGTTCGTGGTAACTGCTGCCAGAACTGCTGCTTGCTCCACAAGGTGCAGGCACAGGAGGAGGCCTTTCAACAGGGCAGCTGGAGTCACTGAACGAAGGAGACAGGGGAACAGCTGGGTGAGGGTTGTGGTGGTGATGGTGGTGGTGTTGGAAGTGGTGGCCATGCTGCTGAAAGCAGCTTGTATGTGGATGCCCCAGTGCGTGATGATTCTGTGAAGATCCTCCACATGGAGAATGCTGAGGGCAGCATGATGGTAACCTTGGCATGGCTGGAGGGCCAGTTTCCAGTGTCGTATTAGATGCAGCTCTTCTTATATCATCTTGAAATTGAAGAAAGTTAACAGAGAAGAGATTAGTAAAGCTGATCAGCATAAAGCAGAGTCTGAAATTAAAAAAACCTTCAATTCATGATTAAATAATTAACCGATTGGAAAACAGATCTAGAGGAAAACAAAACAAACTGCATAAAAAAAAAAAAAAAGGATTCAGCTATGCCTGCCAAATGAACCAAAAATGAATGGTTCAGCTGGATGTACTCATGGGAATGACTAGAGGAAGTAAACTGACACTTGCCTTATTATTCCAATAATTTAAGACATTATCAGTAGGGAAAGGAGGAAAGATTGTCCCTGTGGCTAGCGTGGACAGACCTATTTTGGTTCCGTGCCCTCAAATTCCTGTGCAAATGTGGTCAGCTCAGTTTTTTTGTACATCACCTGACTTGCAGAAAAGGGACGAGTACTCATGTATCAGTGATGTTTCAAGTGCTAGCCATACAAACAGCTCTCTTAAACATCAATACCTATACAGATTTATATAGACAAGCTTTCAGTGAAGCAATCCACGGGTTCAAGGAATTTAAAATGCATCCTTCACTTCCTTACAACACACACACAAAAAAACCTTAAAACACACTGTAATAGCAGACTCTATTCCCATTTAACTATGTTCTGCAAGGATGGGGCTGTTGTTCACATCTAATTGAACCACCTTAATGAGCAAGAGCAGAATGTCCTGCACAACCTCATTTATCTTCAGGAGAAATAAATCATCTTTTTCAGATTCTTCTTCTTTTTGGCTTTGCACAGTCAACCTAACCAACCTCAGCTTTTCACTGTAATCTGTTTAACCTCCTCTGCCTCTCTTGTACTGGCAGGCCACAAACCAGTTTAGAAAGCTCTTATTCTGTACCTCCAGCTGAAGTACCAGCAGCACTGCTATTGGGAAGACTAGGCGTTGTCTCTGGTGATGCAGAGGGCTGGCTGTTGGAGACGTTTGGAGCTGCGTCAGAGGCCTGCTCTGAGGTAGACGTACTAGAACCGTTACTGGAAGCAGAACTCACGACTTGGGGCTCCACTCTAGCTGATGTGGTTGGCACAACTGTTGGCTCTAGCAGGAAAAAAAAAAAGCTTTCATGTTCTTTCAGTTTTAAAAGTTGTTCATTCTTCTTAATTGATGTTTTCACAGGTTTTAAATTATTTTACTATACATGCTAGTCTTGCCAGATACTGAGAAAGTAAAAACACAGAAATGAGTATAAAATACAAATGTTAATTCTTTCACTTGTGTGTGGAAAAAATCCTATTTTTTAAACGCACTCAACTTTTGAGAGTTAATACAAAATCAGTGCTGAAAACAAATCTGCCATATTAAGTTTTATGTACTGAATAAAACATTTGCTCTCATATTTGCTGAAGTCTTTCATAATCATAGCATAGTTTGCCTGTTATTTAAGTACTACCCTTACCATCATCTAATGCCTACAAAGCACAGGAAAACTATTAGGTAACTAACCAAGATCATAAAACATCTAAACTAGCTGAACTACTTCACAAGCCCCAACCATTCTAGATGCACAGTATCACAGGCCACAGCAAGATAAACTCTGTTTCTAGTCTCAATACACATTCAGCAGATTCATTAAACAGTATTTGAGACTTCTATTAAAAAGTTTTTTTTTTTTTGCACATTGTACAGGTAATACTTGGCAATATATTTCATGGGATCCAGGGGAATACGCCATGCACTTGATAAATTTTGGTCTCTACTCCACAACTGTGAACAGGTTAAATTTTATGAAGATACTTGGAGGCATAACTCAAATTCTGTTTTAAAAAGTTTGCCTTTGACTACATTTGAAATTTCTCTCTAATTACTGGCAAAGTAATGATGTGACTAGAATTACAAGACACCTTAAAAGGTACATCAGGATCACCAGAAACAGCTCAGCCTTTTTTTTTTTTTTAGTAAAAATGTCTGCATGGATATAATAAAAAAGCATTAAGACATTTCAAATAGTTATCTTACACAAAGTCTCAAAGTAAAATAGGACTCATATTCAAGATTTCTTCTAGATCTAATAAGTATAACAGCAACTCAGCAAGGAAGGGAATAACCACCTCTCTTTTTCCAGAGTCACCCAACTCGTCCCGTTTAAGTAAAAATCTATTATCTACATTTAAATCCCTCAAGAGTTTAATGCGACGTTCCAATACATAGATTTTATTTCAAGAAAACATTTTTAGAGAAATGCATTACTGTTTAAATTCTGTTTCACTGTTGGCTTTCTTTCCCTAAGACACATACAGCCTAACACACTGATACACGATCACGTAGTACAGACTGGATGCTACACATTCTGAAAGCAATTCTGCTGATCGAGACACGTCAAAATCAAGACATCTTAAATAATAGTATGCTGCAAGATATTAGCTTCTGATACACTCAGATACGGAACTGTAAGAAGACAAAACTTCTGTCAAACATTAACAGTAGTATGTACTCCCTTCAAAACAACCACCACCACCATCACATACATGAGATTTAGATGACTTCTCTCGCAACTTTTGTCAGCACCTGGACATTGCTCTTATGATTTGCAGCATCGGTGAGTTTGAATGCCAGTAGGTTTCAAAGGCAGCAAACAAGGAAACACTACAGTTTCAGAAACCTAGCATGCTTAACTATTTTTTTTTTTTTTTAAGTTATTTTTACTCCAAACAATAACTACTCCACAGCACTAGCAGTGATAGGTTTCTGTTTTATGATGTTGTATTGAAATACGCATGTATTTTTAAAGCAGTAGTTCCAACCTGTCCTGTAAATTCTGTCTGGCAAGTCACCTTTCAGACACACAGCCAAGTCAGTTTTTGGAAGAAAAATTAGACCTAGTAGATCAACTGGAATAGCTACTCTTTTGATTTTAAAACTAAAGTTGCAAGATTTTCTGACAGGCTAGGAGATCAGTTTGTACAGAACAGACTCTTTTGCAAAATGGTATGTTACAGTTAACACAATTAATTCCGCTACCCTTAAGCTGATCTTCTTGCTTCTGAAAAAGGAAAAGACATCTCAGACCAACGTGACCTTACCATCTTCATCCACTGTAAGGTCCACCACCTCCGCCGCGTTCTGTCTCAGTGGCTGTATGACTGTGGAAACCCTGCTCCGGTTCCGCTGTTCCTGAGGCCGTGCCGTGTGAGAGCTAGGGCTTTGTCCCCAGTGTGATCTTGGATGTCCAAGTGTAGAACGAGACCTTAAAAAAAGGTATTACCTTAAGTACTGGCCTAAACCTTGCCTTTATTATTTTCCTCCCCCTCACTGTTTCACAAGCCATTTCCTTTTTTTTCCATTTTTAAAAAGTTTCCATTAAAAAATGAGAGGAAGTTGCTGCTGTGGTTTTGGCAGTGCCATTACAGAAGGTAAGGGAGGAAAGAAGGAACTTTCTGAGGTCTTTTATGGCTCCCCTACAGGAAAAAAATCTCACTGATGGTGGAAGGAGAAGAAAGCTGAGCTTTCAAAAGTGTTTTAAACATCCTTAATCAGGTTTGAACTGATGTTCTATAAGCACAATTAGTCTCAACTAGCCTCGTTTTTAACCCTTTCAAGCTTCACAGAGGCTAATGCACTAACCTGACCTAGCTCAAGCCCCTTCCAGCATAGACGTTTCATAAGTTTTAATGATTGTTCTCAATGAATATTCATGTGTACAAATTATTTCAAGAAACATGTTTCTAACCATCTTGTGACACAGCATCTTTTTATTATGCAGCTTTTGCTTTCCTACAAGAAAAAAAATGATTCTACAACATCTGCTTTAAAGAAATATAAAGACACATGTTCTTCAAGAAACACAGTTTTAAAATCTTGACTTCTCTCTCCTCTCTCCATTTCCTCTCTGCCATAAAAGTATGCAATAAAATTTAAGTGTGACTTTTTTTTTGTGAGAGTTCAGAAAGATACCAAGGGATTAGTTCCAATTGTTCATACTGTTCATGAATCCACATTATGTACACACCTGATTTAACTATGAAATTGGTTTGTTATATGTGACATTTATTCCGATGGAAGTGATTTTCAAAGGAAAATCCATGCGGTTTTTATATTTAAAACTACATTACTGAAAGCACAGTCTGATGAGAAACACAAGGAATATTTTTGTATTTTACTGTCTATTGCTCCTTTGCCATTTTATAAGAAAAAAAACATTCTTCACATTCTACAATTTTGTCTTCATAAACCAGTGTATTTAAATGGCAGGCATCTCCAACAGTCCTCTGGACATGACAATTTCAAGTCTTGTGCTTCAAAGAACTTCTTTATTAGATTCCACAGGGGCATGGAAGAATAAGAAAGCATATGCAGCAGCTTCAAAGAAGCTGGATGCTTCCCTAAGCAAGTTGTTCTGTCTAGAATCTCACTACACAGCTTACCTTCCCCACCATTCCAACTCTCAATCACACTAACTACAACTACCTCACCAATTCCCTATCATTTTTTTTTTTTGTCAAACTTCAGCAAAGCTGTGGGGTTGTGTGTGTGTGTGTGTGTGTTTTCTTTTGAATTATAAATGCATACCATGCCAGCTGATTAGAATTTCTGTAACATTACCTTATGGACCTTTAATGATCGAGGTCCCCCTTGTGACAAACACTGAGTCAAGCACACTGCATTAATGTAAAGAGATGAAAGTCTCACCTGTAGCTCTCACCAACTGTAACAATCTCCACTTCACTGTCTGTTGAGGTAACATTTATTTCTTCATTAGCAGTGACCTGGGGAGTGGAGGATGCTTCAATCACCACAACATCTTCATCTATATTTCCTGATGAGGAAAGAAGAAGAAGGTTTGCATACTTCCTCTCATGAGCTGTCACTCATCTAAGAGACCAGGGTTTTTTCCCCAGACTTAGAATGTAGGTACAGAATTTCATAGACTGTGTCAAAATGTTAGGTGCAACTGTCACATACACGGCCTATTAGAGGTGGAAATTCTGTTTTAAATATTGAAGTGAAAAAGGAAGAAAACAGGAGACACAGGGAGGAGAAAAACAAATATGCAAATTTACATTCTGTGTATTAGAAGGAATTCTGATGAGTTTTACTAGTTGTAACACCAATGAAATTCAGTCATTTAATATAAAACCAAAAACTTTCAGACTAGCAAAGAAGGAGTGGTTCATTATCATTAATAGCTTTATTTTTTCCTATGTTCATAGGTATTCAAATCTCAAGGCTAGACAGTAGAAAAGGAAAAAAGTGATGCACCAATTAATAAATGGTATTTATTTCCAAAACAAAATGAAGACCACAGATCCATTGATGCTTATAATCATCTTTAAAGCTACACTTTCAGTGGCATTCACAATCCTATGCTAAACAAAGTTAAAACTGAACTATTACTTGGAAAAACTGACCCCCCAATACCTCCAAATTCAACTCAGAGATCAGTTTTGATAGGAAGCAATTTCTGATTCAGGAAGAGTGGCTGAAGTTCCAGCCTAATACCCAGAGATGTGGAAACCCTTCTCTATAGCTACAACACTGGCAGAGACATGTTTGAGCTACCTAGAATACTTAAATCGAGTTGTGGATTTATTCACTATTGCAATACCACTGAACACAAAAGAATTTATTAAATAGATGAGCTAGGTAGCTTAGAAAGAAAAAGTCTACCATTTTGAGGTCTGCCAATTTCTTTCAAGAAAAGTGCTTGAAGAATTTGCTATCGTTGAAGTCAATACTTCTGTCCCGCACAGACTGTTCTCAGCTGCTTTACTCTCTGATGAAGGATATGCTCCTTTTTTCATGTGCAGCACCCAACAGTTCCTGGCCTAGCAGAAGGACGCATTGCTGTAACAAAGATCACAAGAGCTCTGCAACTGCTGCCCTACAGCGTCCCAACTGAAACAGCAGAGACTCACAAATGTCGAGGGTGGTTGGCTGGGCTCTGCCCCTACCCCAAAATTCCAAGACTTTTATGTTTCAGAAAAATATTAATTTGCATCTCATATTTCCCAACAGCCTTCTTTTGTTTCCGGTCTTACTCATCCCAGAGAGACTGGTGCATGATGATGGAAAGAGACACGCTTCCAAATACAGGTATTGACCAAAACGTCATGATCAGAAACAGTGTGTGACAAAACTAATTCACAGAACTTGTATGAAAATTCTGGAAAAACTGAGACTATTATTCCAGAGTCTAAAATACAAAGTCCCATGCTAAAATTGAAAATATAGAGGCCATTTACTCAAAGAACTGCAGCTGAAGTCTTGACCACATTCAGAAGAAAGTAAATGTCATACTTCTGACAGCTTACAAATCACTGGCAAATACACAACAGCTTCCTTACACAGAACTGTTTTAGCAACTGCTCAGATAAAACCAGCTGGTGAAACGTCAGTTAGAAAACAACTGCTATACCTCGCTCTGTGCTTCCAAGCATGCATTTCTCTTAAATGCACTAAATTTGAGAGCACTCCTAGGAGTCCGAATGTCCTCAGACTCAGTAATTATTTAAAGTTGACAGGTGAAAAGGCAAGAAGATTTAGGTTGAAGTGTGATCTCGTTACTTCCATAAGGAAACAGCACCTCCTTGAGGCCAAAACCTCATGTCACGTAATTCCAGCGTGCATCTCTGCCTCAGATGAGACAAACTTGTTGGGAAAACAAAAGAAAATTCTCAACTGAGTATCTATGCAATCCAGATGCTCACCTTCATCGTGGCTTGAGAGCTGATTTTACTTGCTCCTTTTTTAAAGCAAGTCTGTAGCCATAATGTGATTTTACAGACTACATATGGATCAGACCATAGAAAACATCAGGTCTGTTACTGGCTGAACAGGTTCTAAAACCTCCAAAACATTAAAGGAAGTATTTAGGAAAATAGGCAATGTTGCTGTAAACGGGATACGGTGCAGCTATATTTCAACCTTCTGCACTTACTACTGCTAGCGCTTTTTAGTAGCGCTCTCAGAAGTCAAAAGCACAAAGTGACTGGGTTTTCATACCACAGAGTACAACTCCACAAGGAATCAATGCACACTTTCTTCTAAATAAAAACTGTGAGTAAAGAAGTCTCTGAACTATAA
Source organism: Alectura lathami (assembly GCA_013399715.1). NCBI lineage: Eukaryota > Metazoa > Chordata > Aves > Galliformes > Megapodiidae > Alectura > Alectura lathami. Next base: position 64,073 of record VXAV01008287.1, read on the forward strand.
TAAATGCATTACAAATATTTCTAAGATTATATTGCTAGAGAAAAACCTACAAATGCAAGTCACAATCATATGCAAAGTTGACCTCCTTTTAAATAAAAGGATCATTTGTGTAAACTCTATCAAAAGCACACCTTGGGGAAAAGCACACGTACGTGAACTCCATGTATTTCAAAAACATTTCAGTTGTTTGGAGAACAGCAAACGAAAATTATACAATCAGTCAATACAAACCAAACATATATTTTTATCTGAACAATAAACTTAAAAAGGCAGCTGAACAGCAAAATTTCAGAAAAACAAGCAACACGGAGGTAATATTCATAATCCTTATGAAGTAGCTGTCCTGTAGTCAGACACAAGCCATACAGCCTGAGTGGTGTGAGAGCCTGGTCTGTCACTGTCAGCGGGGATCGCTGTTTTTCCTTTGCTGCTCCTCACACATTACAAGAACACAGTTTTTGAACCAATGCAAATTAAAAACCAAACACACATTCATTTATTGATTTACTGAACTGTCTACAAAGTAGAGCAAAGGAGTGTTATTAAAACAAAGATTATTCTCTAAAATAATCTCTCAAAACCAGGCCTCAGAGGACAGCCCCCCAGCAAGCTGACAGAAATACAGGGTGCATGCTAACCAAGCGGCAACATGGCTATCAAGAAAAAACCCCTGAAATGTCTGCAAGCCCACGTACGAGGGATTCTTCCTAGCATTAGAGCATTTCATTTACAGACATAGGTAGCATCTTTGGGAACTAAAACTGTACTGACAGCAAAGAACTAGGGAAATAATTTAAGAAGACTTTTTGAATACCCAGTAGTAGCAAGTTGAGAAAGATACAAGTAACATTTCTGCCAAATGCAGTTAGAATTCAAGTCTGCTGATCTGAACTACTCAGAGCCTAATCCTAGCAAAGCCATGCTATTTTGCAAATCTAGATAAAGTAACTTTACAAGGTAAGTTAGCTCCTGAAGGTGAGCTTAACAGGAATTTCAAACTGAGGAGCTTGTCAGCTGATTTGAATTTTGAGTGCATCACCCTGTGAAGGAGAAGGAAAACTTCTGCAGTGAGATTACTGACATGCAGAAATAAAACAAATGGATTTTCAGAGGTTTTCCTATACGGTTTCTAAGAATAATTGCTAAAGAGAATTTTGAGGCACTCGCGTGCCTCAAATGTTTAGCACACACATAACTCAGCAGCCATCTGGTGAATCCATGGCTACACATTAGCAGTAAACAGCTGAACATAGCCAAGATATCTATCTCCACCATTGGATCTATACATCAATGTGCCTGCTGCACATCACCTATAAAGTAAACTTAAGTTTACTTCGTAAGTTACAATGCACATTTTCATGCTGGTATTTTTAGAGCACAAAGCCAACAGAATTTGACATTTCAATAAATACGAGTTTTAATGTACTGCATAATTTACAAAACATGCCAACAGTCAAGGGGAATAAAAAAAGAAAAATCCAAACCCAGGAATGTACATGACAAAATACTTGCACAATTTCCTCAGTATTACTTTTGACCCTGCAGTCCATGACACAGGATGTTTTTATATAGTCCAGCACAATGAGGCACACAGTGTTTGTTTTAATGAATGCAGCAGTCACGAACTATAAGGAAACTCCACCTTGGAGTATAAATATTAATACCTTACTCATCAATGTATCATCTCAATGACTGACCCTGTGACAGAACACCTAAATCTGTATAATGAGGGTTACTACACTAACACTATTTTTTTTTTTTTTGGTAACTACTCTCAACGTAATACCTATGGTTATATAACAAACAAAATTACCCTCCTGCAGGTATACACTTCTTCTCTCTGCCATCTCCTGAGTAACAAAACATTGCAGGCAAATTACACTCCAGCTGCTTGTGACTAAATTAGCCTTTGGGCTACCACTAAAAGATTCATTCTACATTTTAATTAAGCTGGTTAAAACCAAAACTTCTACTGAAAATCACAGCAAGAGTTTTATTATTTTGCACTGAAGTTTTTTTTTTTTTCCCCCCCCTCTACTCACATCCACAAATTTTACAGCAGAAGCAAAACATCAAATTTCAGTTTCTAAGTTTTGCATATCCCTGCAAACTCAGACCCACTAACAGCAGCTAGCAATCAGGTTTTGTGCATGACTAATAACCAGTTACTTCTATAAAGAATTTTTTAACATAAAGCTGGCTTTAAAACAAAATTTCTTAGCCACCCTAGGGGAAGGGATGAACTACACTGGCATGAATCCAAAATTGAAGAGGCTCAAAATGAAAATCATTCCTTAACAAGCAAAACAACCTCCACTCTGGGCACCCCTCAACCTACATCAAAGACAGAAAACCTGTCAGATTGATTTGTTAAGCTGAATATAACTTTTTAATAACATAATACTGTCATCCATTATTTAGATCTTTAAATAAGCATATCTTTTCCCTGGAAAAAATGTAAGATTTCAAAATTCTATCTGCTAGGTCCTGTTGACAGACCACAAGCACAGCACTATTACTTACCTCCAACGGACCATGACACGACTTGCGTATTAAACAATCATCAGTTAACACCAATATCCCAAAGGACACAAATATTACTGGTATTACATCCAAAGCTATGGCTGGCCAACCAGTGTCCTTGCTGGAGGGTATTTTGCAGTTAACAAGGGGTTTAACTAGTTGAAATATTACATGTAGAACAGTGAATAAGTTTTACAGCATACAATTTCCAACAAGACAGCTTGATCAAGTCGTAAGCAAATAGAGAAGACATTTTAAATAAGAAGTCAGCTTCCACTGACAATGACAACTTAGAGTTCCAGGCTTTCACTGGATCTGACCAAGGCCCATTGAGACTAACACTCTCCATCAGCTGCTACAGGCAAAACCATGCTGCAAGAGGAGTAAAAGCAGGCTACAACCTTCTGTTGAAATCCCTCTGCACCACCCAACAGCCGCAGCAGGTACAGAGGTTAGCGAGCTTATCCTTGTCTGCTCACTGCTTATGGACAGCTGCGAGGAAGTTATCTGATGCCTTTCTGAACTTGCTGATACTATCTGCCTCTGCAGCACCTTGTGATAGTGAGTTCAACATAGTTACTTGGTTAATAATTCATCTTGAAATTGAAAAAATAATATCCTACTAGTGTTAATGAGTTCTACCTGAGACTTCTTTGGAATATATTTTTCAACAGTTGTACAAGACAGAAGAAGTTTTTTAAAAACATATAAAGTGCTTAGTACTTTGCACCCTAGCGGAACAGACATTAAACAACGAGAACTTAGGGGACCTCACTCAACAGTGAGCTATGCTGATATGGCCTAATCTAAAACTCTACTTACTGTTTGGAACCAAGAGCACAGGCCTTAGTCCTATCAGCAATGCTACAGCAAAGCAACTCCGGGAGTAATGCCTTTTTTGCACACAAAGCTGCAGCAGCAACTGGAAGTGTTGAAGTGCTAACTTTTACTTCCAGTTATTCAAAGTTTCAGTTCACCTCAGACAGGTTAATGTCAGCTGCTCACAAAGCTAGGTGCTGCTTTCCTCTGTACTACTCAGCTCCTCCCCAACCCTCTTCTGGGCAGTGGCACACCAGAAAGAATATGTACTCAGTTCCTTGTTCACTACTGAGATAAAAGCTCTGAATTACAAGCTGCATCAGTTACTAGAGGAAGAGGAGAGCTTGTATTTTTAGGAGGGATTAAGTAACTGAAAAATCATTAACAACAGGCAGATCATCTCCATTT
>VXAV01008287.1:70618-82095 GCA_013399715.1 Alectura lathami
TTCACTTTCTTAAACACGTCACTAAGCAGTAGATACGTAACACGCAGGCAGCACAGAACCATGCTGTGCCCCGGGTATCTACTTCCCCATGCTCTACAAAAAGTGAAATGATTCACAGAAGGCATAACTGCAACATCATAAACGTAACTAGGCCCAGTCCTGCAGCTGCCTTTCCACTCAGCAAATTTATGAAGAGAGGAATTCTAAGACAATTGGTAGAGGAAAAAAAAAATAAATAAATAACATTCAAGCATATCTTCAAACACTTTCTCTAGACATGCTGGAAAGCCTCTATGCAATTCAACTGCGAGATCACTGCAGTGACTTCATCTAGATAAAGCACTTGGTGTCTATATACACAACACCCTGCTTTCCACAATTCCAGGCCTTAGAATTTTCTTTATCGCAATATTAAAGCAAACTTGCATGGAATCATACCTCAGCCTCTTATCACAATGACCAAGTCTTTTTATCTATTTTAAATTGTGAAGCAATGTTAGCTGTGTATTAGTAGATGTGTCATTGATACCTCTTTTCCACNAAAATAACTAAGCCTGCACAACAATCCTTCTGTTTTGGCGTTATTTATGCAGTCCTAACACTGCACGAGCAAGATTTTTGTGTTACAAGTTCTACTTCATGTACTGAAGTACTATATTAAAGAATAACATGCAAATTATTTCCTGTGACAATGAACCTGTTAGTACTGTGGCTCTGTCCAAGTATAAATCCTGCCCTAACATGAACATACCCAACTTTCATTTTTTAACCTGCACTTGCAATTTCAGTCATTTTTTCTCAAAGAAAATATCAGCACAGTCCAAGACACAGTTTCACTTTCTTAAACACGTCACTAAGCAGTAGATAAGTAACACGCAGGCAGCACAGAACCATGCTGTGCCCCGGGTATCTACTTCCCCATGCTCTACAAAAAGTGAAATGATTCACAGAAGGCATAACTGCAACATCATAAACGTAACTAGGCCCAGTCCTGCAGCTGCCTTTCCACTCAGCAAATTTATGAAGAGAGGAATTCTAAGACAATTGGTAGAGGAAAAAAAAAATAAATAAATAACATTCAAGCATATCTTCAAACACTTTCTCTAGACATGCTGGAAAGCCTCTATGCAATTCAACTGCGAGATCACTGCAGTGACTTCATCTAGATAAAGCACTTGGTGTCTATATACACAACACCCTGCTTTCCACAATTCCAGGCCTTAGAATTTTCTTTATCGCAATATTAAAGCAAACTTGCATGGAATCATACCTCAGCCTCTTATCACAATGACCAAGTCTTTTTATCTATTTTAAATTGTGAAGCAATGTTAGCTGTGTATTAGTAGATGTGTCATTGATACCTCTTTTCCACCTTCTGAAAGCAGGCAAAATTGTCATTTTGACAAGTTAATAAACTTATAATAGCTACAATTTTAATACAATGTGAAAGCTAAAATATTTAATGCTATTTAACTGGTTAAAAAAAAAAAATGGAACACACAGCATGTGACTCATTAGATCCAGCAACCTCCCAGTACTCTGTTTAAAAGCCATTAACTTCACCTTTTTCTTTATAGGATTCTAGACCCATAATTTTACTGGAAATTCTGAATGTATTTTTCACATGAAGAATTTTCAGCTTATATGCACATAACTGTTACAGAAGGTATATTTCGAGTACGACTTCTATAAAAACACAAACCCAACTGCTCCAAAGCACCTACAGAGTGAAAAAAAAAAAAGGGCTATTGTACATGATGAAAGCTCAGTAACAGAAGTACCTTAGGAATTCAGTTTTACCTGAAGGAACAGCCGTATTGTTCTGGTGGTTTTCACCAGGTGACACGAATAAGTCTTCCTCCCCTTCGGTAGATGAACTGGAGGAAGATTCACTACTGAGATCATTCTCACTCGAACTGCTAGAGCTGGGTAGCAGCGCGTACTTCCTTCGAGCTAACACTTCCCGTTTTTTCCTCTGCATTAAGATTCGTTCCTTTTGATTCTGTGTCCGCTGGGAGGAACTGGTTTTCACAAATCTCTTTCTATATGGAAGTCTTCTTAAAGAACTGCTGTGAAAGCAGGGCCTTTTCATTAATAACCCAGGTACAGAGTCTGCCTCAGTCCGAGGCCACTTTTGTGACCTTGCACTGTGAGTTCTACTTGTAGGATTCAACACTGCCTGAGGGTGTCTTACAGGAGCATCTTTTTCTTCATCAGATGTTACTGTGTCAGAGTCTCCAAAATGTAGGCTAGATGAAGGTGAAGAGATACAGTCACTAAAAGAAGAATCATTGTCTTCACTCTGTGTTTCTAGATGCTGTCTTAATCCTAAGATTCCTTGGTTTTCCTTCTCAGGACAATTTTGAGTATATGAAGGACCAGCCTGCTGGCTTTTGCGCTTTTTTCGCACCACAATGCTTTTGTCTTGCTCTGTACGGTTGCCATTCATATCCTTCTGCTTTTGAGAGTCACCGCACAAGTGAGAGAACTCATTCCCTACTTTACTGGCAATCATCTCAACGTCCGTAGGGAAGCTTTTGGCTGCCCCAACAGGCTCAGGGTTCAAGAGGATCCCCTTCAGACTCTCCTGTCTCTTTGGTGCATCAGAAGGAACTTCACTCTTCATATCCGCTTTTAGAGTATAAACTATATTACATTCAGGAGTCCATTTAGACATGGAAAGTTTTAAGAAAGGCCTAGAAATAAAAACAGATATGCATCAAAAAACAAAACAAAACAAAAAAAAAATCAGATTTTTCAAAGAACAGAAATGAAGTAAGAAAAAAATCATGTCTTGTTACAACTAACAAAACAGCATTCGATCAAACACTACTGTTTCATAACAATATTACAAGTACTGCTTGACAATGTAATTTTGAATTAAGACAGAACTATTATTACTTGCATTGAACAGATGTTCTCGTGGTCAGTGAAAGCACTGTCACGGAGGAAATATCAGTGTATGTCTGTAAAACACACAAATGATATCTGTTTTACTAACGCTTGAGTTTCACAGACTACTGTTTACAGAAGTCACATGATCTTAAGCTAAACAGCTCCAGTATTTAACCATCACCAAATCTGTATTCTTATGTAATGCCTACATCTTCCTCTGTAACTGAATATGGATGGTAAATACCTTGCACACAATACACGGTACACTGACGACAACCGAGCTATAAAAATCAGTTACTTACAATTCATGATCACTTTCTGAAAAGGAAGGGAATACAACTCTATCCTGCAACAGAAACTGAGCACATATCATATATACCCTTAACAGCTAGTACCAGGCAGGTTCCCCTCCAGGTCAAGATATTCGGCTGCCAACACAACAACCTCAAAGACTATTTTCACACACACACAAAAAAAAAAAAAAAAAAAAAAAAAAAAAAAATGATTTTCACTGATAAGTACTAATTCATCAAANTTCTGTAGAAGACTATCCAGAAACAAAGGCAACAGTAACTTCAGCAACACATTCACCTTCCACTTGCTTCATCTGGCACCTCTGCCTTCTGTTTCAGAGTTTGGTTCTCATGGGGATAACTCCTCAAGCACTCTTTACTGCAAGAAATATCACTTCTTTGTTCCTCTCATGCACAAATCCACTGTAGACACTCGACACTTGTCACTTGCGCTACTTCAGCAGCTCAGTGCTCCCTCTTCACCACCCCCAAACTCGTCTGAACGAACACCTCCTGTGCCCTTCTGGCCCAAGCGTTAAAACACCGACAGACTACACAGCTGGCCAAACTGGAAAATAGGTTCCCCAACCAAGTTAGACACCAGCTTGGCTCACTGCATAAGCACACAGCCAGTGATGCCTGCCTTGCAGCAGGCTGTGCCGAACAACCAGAAGGCTGCTGGAAAAAAATAGGCCTAACTGTACCTTGCATGGAAATGAGACCCTTCCTACAGCACAGCTGGAATATCTGTGAGGCCACAAAAAAGTCCAAGTCAGCAACAGCAAAATCTATGGCAGGTAGCACTGCCTACTTAGGTCAGTATCTTCTGCCTGAACCTCCAAATGAATTCTTCAGAATGCCGACACGTTGCCAATATTTAAAACTTGTTCATTTTGTCATAGAAAGAATCAGTATGAGATTGAGACTACAAAATAAAGTCAAATCATCATTTCTGAGATTGCTCCACACATGGGCGCTTTCAGGAGCAGCTGTGAGCTAGCTGCTCCCACCATACTTTAGAATGACTTCTCTGTGTTTGCAGTAGGTGTGAATGGACATTGGCATTACCCCTGTCAGTCTGTGTTCTCTTCACAGAGGTAAGCAACTAATCTAATTCTTTGAGTGATGTAGTCTAGAATAAAGTCTGCACAACACTGCAGTACTAACATCCAAAGACGCCACAACATTCACTGGATGCTTCTGGAGATCAAGGCTCTTGTGCACCCTTGAACTCCAGCTGAAAAGATCCATTTGAATGTTCTCACTGGAATCCTACAAACATTTCTAACAACAATTACTGTGAAATGTGAGACCTACAGCCTGTGTTAACTAAGAAAGTTAGCTGTTTTCTACTGGAATTACAGCAGACAGTTACATTTTCCATCAGTAAGGTGAATGCTAACCATGTGCAAGTTGGACTATGAGCCTAAATATTTAAGAGCTGCTAAACCTCTATCTTCCTGTCAGTATATACAGCAGGACAGGTTCTTACTTCCACTTCAACAAAGCACAACACTCAGTAAGAGGCATTTCTTATTTACAAGTGTTAAACAGAAGACTGCAGCACCCTGGACAACATATGTTTTTATTTATGGCAATAAATTTTAGTGGACTGCACTACATAAGGCCACTTTCTTCTCCAGGCTTGGGGAAAAAAAAAAAAAAAAAAAANAAAAACAGGAGTTGCAAAGCTGGAAACAAAGTAACCAATCGAGAACCTTTCATTTTTGCTAGCCTGTAAAGACTGGGAAGGATTGCTTGCTCATGGGAGAGCTGCTGGCTTCCATTTAAAAATTACACAACAGCTTAAATACGAGCATACTTTTCAAGTGAATGGTAGCAATCAACAATTACTAGCAATCCACTCATTGACTATTTAGAAATGCTATTACAAACCTTTGAACAAAAGATTTAGCATAAAAGACAGACGCAAGAAGAACGCTTACTATTTAACTAGACTACATACAATCCCTGCTACGTGTTTTCCACGTTTATGCACAAGAAATACTCTTATTACATACAAGTCCAACGCTTCTACACAGAATTTAAGACAAACTTGAGGAACTACAACAAAAATATATACATGTAATTAAAACTCATTAAAATAAGATCTGCCATTAAATACTTAGAAGATCCTACTACTACAAAAAAATGCAATTAACTCAAACTTATTTTAATAAGGTCTGCTGTTAAACAATTCCAAGATCCTACAAAGCCTCCCACTAAAAGTAGTCCTGAGAAGCTTTTTCAGAAAATAACAAGATGCAGTATGTGCTTCTCCTCCTTAATCAAAACATTTTTCTATTAGAGAATCGTCTTCAAGGGATAGGAAAAAGGGGTAACATCTTCTTTTATGTCATCTTAAGACTTGAACAGCTGTTAACACAGCCATCTGAGAAACACAAAACCAAGTTCCTCTCTGAAGTGTATGCCTTGATTCAGAATCATGAACCATCCATGACTTAAAACCTACCCACTTCACAAGTTGAAGACCATTGATATTAATTACTCCAAGATACAGAGCACCGCAAGAAAACTCATGCAAATTGGGGAAATCTCTCAAAATTGGAGTATCAGTCAAAGCATAAGTTCAAGTTTTGAGATCTTTACAGCAGACAAAAGTTTATGGTCACATAAAAGCAAGACATTATAAAGACAGTAACTTCCCCTCGCCTGTGCACACTCCCCACCACACAGACCCCAATTAACACAAGCAGCTCTGGTATCCAAGGTTAAGCTTAGAGGAAGACTCAGATAAGAGCCTTCCAAACATAACTGCTCTGGAGAGTAGCAAGAGTTTGCAGAACACACTGCTATCAGCACCTCTGAAAGAACGCCCACATTTACAAAACAACGCCAGGCAAGCAAAGCTACAGAAGATTCTTCCGGAAAATAAATTTCTATCATTTTGCATATGCAGGCCCTTTAACAAGCCCTAACTTGTACTTTCTTTGCATATGTTAACTTAACTCACCCTGCTGAAACTTCTAAAATCAATTCCCTCCCCTAAAATGTGGCTTCTGTAAGATTTTACTTACAACATTATTTTACTATGGTAAGCGAATACTGGTACCGTCAACTTAATGGGACAACTTCTGCTAACATCTGACATATACACAAATCTTGTTTTGTACACTGCTCCTACCACAACACTTTTTTGAACTGGCAAACACGGCTATCAAGAGCCTTAAGCATGGACCAGGGAATGAAAGTATTACAAAAACTGTGTCCTGGAACACCAGCAGCCATTCTTCTCCTATCATTAAAGACACATTTTTACTTTACCAGCAAGGCTCTTCCACCAGATGACTCAAGACACCAAAAAAGGGGTAAACAAAAAGCTTACATAACCTGTGCAAGATCTTGGCCAAAAGCAAGACAACCGAAGTACCACTACTTCCCTTTCTCAAGGGCAGAGAGCCAAACCAGACTGATTCACACACGACTCTGACACAACGGGGGCTGACAGAGGGCTTAGAGCCATCTGAGAAGCTGCACCCCCCCAGCACAATTTCATGAAGATCGAATCTCAGCGCTGTCGTGCCCAGCTCCAACAAAAATACAGAACTCACTGGAGCAAGTCAGAAAAAAACACCTGCTAGCCTGGAAAGGGCAGTCATGCCCTATTCCTTTCACACCTATAAATCAGGGAAAAACTGTACAATGCAGTATAGCAAGGACACAAACATCCAATATTCAGTTCTGCTGTCAGCAAAACAGGTGGAATCAGATTTCAAAACTTTAGTGCGCTTTTGCTTTTGATTGTTCTTCATTTTCACCATGTCATGAGAAGTTGCCTGCTTTCAAAGCTTGTTTTTAATAACTGATTTTTAGCGTACTATATTTTGGTCTTCTACTCTTTGCTGGAAAATAAAACAATTGACAGTTAAAAAATCTACACACCATTACAAAACAGCTAAAATCAGTAGGTAATCTGAATTTGTTATGTTTTCCTTGATGTTACGTAGCATCAAACATCTTTATTCACAGGACAACATTAAGTACTCCTACAAATCACTCCCAATTTCACTTTTTCTTTTATTTTTTTTTTTAAGCTTTAACGCTGTAACAGTGACAAAATTACCTGAGAACTCTCTAGGCAGAAGACTTATCTTCTGCCTTACAGGAAGGCGCAGTACATCAGAATAGCACGTGTAGTGCTATCAGCTGCATGATAACGGTCTGGAGACAGGTTCTTGCCTACTGTCTCCCAAAGACGCTTGACTACACGCAGTCCCGTAGGACCAGTTTGCCAGTGCTTTGTACAGCAGTGCTCCAGCTAGCTGCGCCAGAGGGCAGGCAGGCCTACCCCTCGCAGCCAGCTCTAGGAACCACCCCTGCCCCGAAACTTCCCGCTCTGAGTGAAACAATGTTATTTCAAGCACAGCAGTACTCCTATGAACCTTGGCAGAGACACCTCACAGGTAAGCCACCAACAGGAACCAGCCTCTGGACCAGCAGGCTCCTCATGGCTGAAAAAAATTCCTCCAGGACCTTCAAGGTCTGTTTCCTCATACGCAAGTGAGTCCAGATCAGTAAGCAATCATCTTGCAACAGAAACATCAAGCCACACATAAAACAGGTGCAGGAAGCCACTGTTATGCCACCTTACCATCCACCTCTGAGACCTCTGAGACTTACTACCTTGTGGTTTTGTTTGTTTTGTTGTTGGTGTTTTTTTTTTTTTTTTTTTNTTTTTTTTATGGATAGGCTACTGAAAGCATCTCACCATCTTACATCTTCTAACAGAATCTAGCACAGGACAGCTACTGCAGAAGAGCTCTTCCCAGGGACTGGATCTATGGCCCAGTTCCAGCTGGAAGAGAGGGAACGCACGGAGCACGCGCAGCCGGAAGCACCACAGCTAGATGAGCTGGCAGGCTGAGAGCAGTTCTGCAGACAGCCCTACGAGGAACAAGCGCGTTCTCCTGCAGTGCATACGAACCGGTCCCAGATAGTTAGGGCACCCACAGGAATCCTAGCACTAATCAAGCATCAGTAAAGGATGGGCACGCGCTCACCACTGGGGCACGGAACCCCTTTGGCTGTGCTCAACAGACACAAGCAGGTGTACTTGACAAACATGGTGTTCACAAGCACATTCTTCAGTCTAGACATTTCTTTGCTCTGTCCTAGGCTTAAACTCAGTTAACTACACTTACACCATGTAAATCACAGTTTTAAGACAGAAGTATTATGATTTGGCAATCAGGAATGTTTTGGCTTCAGTGAACTCCAAGACAAACATAACCGCAATGAACTTGGGAATAAGGAGTTGTAGCTTTATAAAAGAATGATATATATATTTTTTTTTTCCTGGAGCTTAAGATTTTAACCAGAATCCCTAGGTTAAGATCTACCTCTGCCAACTTCATGAGTATTGCTTCCAGAGACAGTTTAAAAAGTCCTGAATTATAAAGCCATCAAAAATTATTTTAAAAATTATTTATTAGTCCCTCTGGCAGTTCTGACATTTCAGGTATGTGTAACTGTTCTGAATGTAGTATCACTTTACAGACACTTTTGATAAAGCTTTGAGGAGCTAAGTATGACACTACCTCTGCCACGACAGCTAACAAAAATCCTGCAAGTGAAAATTAAAAAAATTAAGCATCTATATGGTTTAACTTTAGGAACCTAGTGAGAAGCAAGAGATTTTGCAGATACTAAACCGAGTCGATCCGCCAGTTTAAGAGGGAAGGACAGTGCAGGAGAGACTTCTCCACTCCTTTCACCTAGAGCAGAGCAGCAGTGAGTATAAAACAAACATTTTACTTGACAGCAGCCAGGTACTAGGATGGCACTTTATTGCCACCACCATCCCCCCTCCTTTTCCATCCAGCTACAGAAGGAATACTCCTGCTAGAAGGCTAGTCCAAGCCTTCTCAAAAGGAGTTCACTTGGTAGATACTAAGGAAAAAAATCACTTCAAATCAAGGTAGTTACTCTTCCAAATGGCATAAACTATAAACCAGCAAGTTAAGCTTATTAGCAAAATTCTAGCTTAGTCAAGGAAACATTTTCCCTTCTCCCTTTCCCTCGGCTCCATTAGGGATCTCTTTTTGGCCTGACATTAAACCACCCAGAAAAGTACTACACTTAAGCTTTGTTTTCCGAATGAAGTTCACTGGTATAAAACTTCGGTTAAGGATGTATTTTGTGTTTCGTTTAAGAGCACTGCAGACGTCAGCAGCAGCCGATCACACTGCAAAAACTTGAGGGACACTGACAGGAATAATGATTCCATTCTTATGTTGTATACACTTCCTGTATGTCATTCCTCAATGTACGTTTCCAAAGCTCTTTACATGATACGCAAACAGCTGAAGCACTACAGATCTGGTGATAAAGTTAACCTCAAAGAGGTGATGCATTACTAAAGCTGTGGGGAAATATTTATATAACATCTGCCTATGACAAACCCATCTTTCTCTGGACTGTCCCTGAAGTTTTGATGTGAATGAAATTGTCCCCATTTCCCCTCACTCCAGCACTTTTCCCCCCATTTATTCAACTGTCTGACACCTAGGCCTCTGCAGTTCATGAACTGGGGATGGAGCACTATTACCTTTATCTTCTCAAAAAAGTGTTTTCACTGTTGGAGAAAATACAAACAACTGAAACAAAAGATTCTTGGTCTTAGGTAAAAACATACAGTAAATGCGGCCAGCAAAATGCTATTGCAGCACGGCCACCTCCACTGAAAGACTAGGGGGCTGTAACGTCTGGTCACACAGGTCTACAACACCAGCAGTTTGCAGACAAAGCGTTAAGTCATGGCTCTATTAAGATATATTTTAACACATTTTAGAAGGGCCACTACTTCACAAAATACACTTCTGTAAGGTTGAAAGGAGATGTGAAATATGCATGAATACCTGGAGCTGCTGTTCACCCCTGGGCTCCCAGACACAACTGCAGCCGTAGCTGTGGCGGCTTCAACACCCAGTAAACAGCTGTTCAAACATGCAGTACCTCGGGAGTTTTACAACAGGAAGCTCAGTGTCTTACACATTTTTGTTTAAGTAAAACGAAACACAAAATGTGCACACATTTTTTCCTCCTATTGATTCAATAGGAGGTCATTTTGTGCTGTGGGTGAGAGCACGACAGGTGACCAGCCGCTCACTTGAACCAAGGTCAGTCACATTTTTCCCTATCAAACCTTACACATGAGCAAGAGACAATCTGAACTGCAGGTAACCTTGGCTAATAGCATTTTTTGGCCTCCATTAAGTCCCTCTACCCAACAAAAGGAGGAGTAAAAGCATTTGATTTGTTGCAAAACTACTTCAATAGCAAGGACTACAGGTATGTCAACTATCATAGAATCACAGAATCTTAGAATGGCTTGGTTCTACTGGTTCTATTAGAAGCTTTAATTCTTGTTTTCAAGAATGGCAAAATATTCCAATTATTTTCATAGGATTTTTCCTCAAAAAATATTTCACTAAGTACCCAGAATTAATCCCCTTTTGGAATTTTTCAAAACAAAGACTTGTTATAACTTGGTCTTGTTTTTACCACCTGAAAACCTAGTTTTTCTTCATTAGTTTGCCGTACAGATACTCCACCACCATACTACCTAGGTCTCCATACCAAACAGTCAGCCCTTTGATATGTGTCACATACTAGTTTCAGAACTAACTGCATTAGAAGTCAGTAAAGGTTTTACAATAACAGCGAGATCTTACGTTCTGCATAATACCTTCTCTTGGAGGAATACTTGAGCACGAGGAATTAAGAGCATCACTTACCCAGCTAAAGCTACCAGGCCTTGCTCATAGTTACACAAAAGCAATTCTAACCTTGGAATAGCGAGCTTGAACAAAACAAGAATTCCACGGAGGTATGCTCAGCCCTAACCCCTAATCCCTGAAATACAAACACTTACAGCAGCATACAGACGCTCAGCACCTACCGTTTCCACAGCAGTGACAAACCTTCGCATCTGTGAGGATCCTGGCCTACATTTCTGAATGAGCGCTGCTTCCATGTGCATCAGGCCTCACGCACCCGACTGGTTTTGTTTCTCTTTACGGTTAAGTAACAGAATACCAACTTTGCGACCAAAACAAGCGACGTTACACAAAAACACCATTACACGCACGCAAACGGGGCTCATTTCCGTTGAGGGGCAGACTTGCGAGAGATTTTCAAGGAGACAGGGCCCCGAAGAGCGCCCAGGCCGCCCGCGGCGAAGCTTGGTTCCAGGCACCAGCGAAGCCCCCGGAGCCCCGCCGTGGGGCTCCCGCCCGCCCCGCTGCCCCCACACCCCAGCGGCCCGCA
>VXAV01008287.1:90738-103854 GCA_013399715.1 Alectura lathami
CCCGCAGCCCGGCCGCCTCTGCGGGTGCCGGAGCTCGTCGGGCGGCGGCGGGGCGAGCCCCGGGGCGGGTGCGGGCAGTGGGATTTCTGAGGTGATTTTATTTATTTATTTATTTTACTTCCTCTGTTATTCTCTGGCCGTTAAGGTCATCCTGGCTGTCTTGGTGGCCTTCTAGCGTTACGATTCCTGAGAGAAATATGCCGAATCTTGATAAGCTGTCCTTCTAAAATGTCACGATAACAGCTTAAACTGTTGTTGTAATCTTTAGCTTTTCCCCCAGCTTTTGGTGGAAGGTTTAACCTAACATGTTTCATAAAACACAGTGTAGTTGAAAAAAATAACACTTTGGCTCACTGATACCTGCTGAAGTCACGGTGTCTAGCTTCCAGTAAAACTCCATCTAAAAAACTGTCCTTTTCTGCCTTGCTCAGGCTATTGAAGAGGAAGGAGGTGATCCAGATAATATTGAAATAACTGTTTCTGCTGACACACCCACCAAGAAACCAGCTAAAGGCAAAGGTAAAGACCAGTTGATACAGGTCATGTACTTAACAGTTTTTGTTGCATATGTCACCTTAAAGACGGAGCCTAGTGCCGCGGCCTGTAACAGGGTGCCCCTGTGGCTGCACTGTCTGTGAGTGCTGTCACCTAAGACACCGTGTGCTCGTCCACCTTCAGCCCTGGTGTTCTGCTCCCCCATCACCACCTGTCTCACCAGCTCGCTTCCCTGCTCTGCAGACAGTTCCATCTAACTCCCTGTGTCACATGCCTGCTTACTGCTGAGGGTGTGGAACGTGTTGCACCTTGCGAAGTGTAGGGACGCTGGATACATACAGGAGATGGTAGATTAGGTGGCATGTCACCGGGTGGTGGCTGTGCAGCCCTCAGGTCCTGGAGATGTGTGCTGTGCTTGCTGAGACTGTAGGTGTTCCGTGAGACTTTCTGGATTACGCGGTGTAACGGAATCCTGAGCGTGGAGTGTTCTGGGCACAATGAGTGTGAGAATTGCCAGGCAGCTGTGGTGCAGGAGGTGGATGTCAGTGTGGTGACTGAGCATCCGTGCCAGAATCTGTTTAGCTCCGGGGAGGGCCCAGGCTGGTGATGAGTGCACAGTTGTGTGTGGTAGGGGTCACGGCCTGGAGAGTGCCGTGCTGTGTGAGTTCCTAAGAGTGCTTCACTGAAGGCAAGATTTGTAAGTGTTCCCTGAATATGATCTGAAGGCTCAGTGTGAAATAAAATGTCCAGTTAAGAGACTTTAGTTCTTATGTTGTGAAAAATAGTTTAGATTCTGAACTGATGCATTTGGCAATTAATGTTTTGTGAGCTTGAGTTTTTTGGGAAGGTAGGTTGTTTTCTGGTTGTCTGGGAGTGTCCATAACCTGTCAAGGGGGAAGGAAGTGCCTGTTTTATGCATAGCATTCTTCACTGAACATACATGCTAAAAATGTTCATAGATGTGGTATAGATACCTGTTTTGGAAATGATCAGTATTGTACCACAGTCACGTGTCCTAAGATGAGATTTGTGATGGAAATTATTCATGTTTTTGTCTGGTGCTGTGAGTGGGAATTTAATAATACAATAAGTCTGTAGAAAATGTGAGTGACAACTCATCTGTGCTTTTGGCATGCTAGAGAAGTGAAAGCAAGTAAGCTAAGAAAGTGGTTTCGTTCTCTTCTGTGACATTGTTTTATTCTTTACCCTGAGAAAGATAACCGATGCTTAAGAAAACTGCGTGGAAGCTAATTAAGGAAATGCTTCCGCAGTTTTTAATGCGGAGACCTAAATGGCTGTGTGTTTTGCTGTGATGAATGCTTTTCTTACCTGCTGTTTTTCACCCTCCTATTCTCCAGACTAGATTCATAACGTGCTTGAACTGGCCTTTTGGGCAGTTGCACTGTTTTGCTTCCACAAAGATAGTTTGCCTGCTAGCAATGCTGCTTCAGTAGCTGCTTGCTGCCACCTGTTCTGTGGAATTAAACTGCAAGGCTTCTGTATCACGCGTACAGCCTCGGTACACCCCAAAGCAAAATATGACCTTCATGAAGTTCTTATCTGCTCACTTTGCAAACTTGAGAGTTTCTCCTTACGTTTTGGATTACAGAAGTCTTATGAGTGAATTTCATGCCAAAACTACCAGAGTAAGTTTATGCTGTGTTAATCTTCCAAGTTATGAACAAGAAAAAATCACTAATTTGTCTAGGGAAAATCTTTCTGGCTCTTACTGGATTACTACTATTAGCTGTTCTTTCTGTTCAGTACCTTTGAGCTGGAGAGAAATGCGTTCTAGTGAAGTTAAATTCTTTCTTTTCAACTATTCCTTGATTGTCTTAACTGCTGATTTTGATGTTACCCTCTCTCCCTGTCTGCTGCTTTTTTTGGCTGAAATATATTGTTGCTAACCAGGAGGTATCCCTCTAAACTTGGGAATCTAGCACTTGACAAATCTGTTCCCTAACCACGTCACTAGGAAACTTTTGAAGGCATGTAGGAGATGCATGCCTATCAGCTGAATTTGCTCTCAAAACTGTGCGTTGATCATCCTTATGCTTGTATATGCTTCTCCCTATGAGCAGCGTTGCATCCTTTATGGATTTTGCTTACAGGTTACTCCAAGTCTTTTGTTGATGTTTTACCGCTCCCAAAACTTCAAACCAAAACTATAGAGTTTTTAATTATTTGACTGCTGCCCAGCAGTAAAATGAATGCCACTACCAGTTCTGCAGTATTTTTTGTCATGTTATACTGCTGTACAAAGGAGAGTGGGAAGCATATCAGATGTTTTGTGGAGTTGCAAAGGAAATACAGCCTCAGAAAAGGCCAGGGAGCAGGAGTAGTGGATAAACCTTCTCTCAGCAGACAGAGGTGAATGGGAGGCAGGAAAGAGGTTTCCCTGGGGGTAGGGTGGAAATGAGCTATGTCAGGTGGCCGTCAATTTTAGATCTGAATGTCTCTTGTTGCTGGCTCTGCCACAACTCTTAAGGCCTGTGGAAGAAGTGAGGTGGCTACTTCCCTGGCACTGTTGGTCATAAAAACTGCCGGCTGAACCGGAGGGGGGGATGGTGTGTGCATGTCACGCCTGCATGAGAAGCAAATGTCTAGCTTACAACTAGAATACACAGTTCAATAATTCTGCATGCTCTTGGGTAGTCTCAGTTCCTCATGTAGAGGACTGTGAATGGGTCGGACAAACTGATGCTACTGTAAGACTTCTAAGTGGGATAAAGTAAACCTGTGTTATGTTAAATCAACATTTTAAAGATGTTCCAAATCTTCTTCTTGCCTTTGAAGAGGATCCCCATTCTCTGTGTACGTAGTCTGTTGCAATTTCATGGTGTGTAGCTGTTGCCAGAAAACTGATTGAGCACAGCTTGTAAAGGAATGCCGTCCTACCGAGGTAAATTACTGTTTGTGGTGTTCTCTCCACCCAGACCGGTGGTGAGTGCTGCTTACACCGCTGACGTTTTCAATAGCCGCTGCATGGGTGACCTGTACGCACAAGACGTTTTAACTTGTTGACAGCTTGTGTGAGTTGAGAGCCCCTGCGCCTGTTGTCTGTTCGACAGCAGTTGTCAACGAACCTTATGGTCACAGTTGCTTTCCTCAGAGTGGTACTTGTTTGGAGTATGTTCACAGACATCAGTTTCTGAAAGATGTTTGTTGCAACCTCACTTCTGTTATGTGAAAATGAGAGCAAAGTGGGCCTTTCAGCAGTCTGTTGTGAGTGATTGTAGACAAGTTTTGAATTCTCATGAATGTGTTTTTTTGTGTGTTTTTTTTTCAAGCAAGTTACAGTCACTGACAAACATGTACCAACATCAGTCCTGTGAGGTAATGTGCCTTGAACATTACTACTCAAAGTAACCTGAAACACAGAACTGACAGGGGAGGTAAACTTCCTACTGCTTTCTGGCTTGAAGCTGGAAAGTGAAGGTCGTTATTCAAGTTCCCGTATGTCTCTGAAAACCTGTGGTACTCAGAGTAAACTGGGCTTTTATTGCAAAGACAGAGTTAAGGGGGGCTAATGCCAACATGTTTGCCTGCCTGGCTTACTCTGACAGCGAACAAAAAATATGGACAGCTTCCCTGTGCAAAAGCATGACTTCCTTCAGATAAGAATGTACCGGTAAAATATAGTTCTCCAGCTGTTGTTGCACTTGAGGTAGCTATGTCAGGTTTTTTCATTCCCTGTGAAGTTCACCTGCCAGATTTCCTCAGGCACAAATGAATTGAAATAGTTTTCAAGATAGTACATGCTAGCTAGTTGCTAAATGCCTGGCATCTGCTGTGTGCATTTGCCTACCTCTGTGTATGCTTAAGTGGATGGGGGTGCAGGAGGAGCTTGGGCTTTCAGCTTTAAAAAACTGAAGAATTGAAATGAGAGAGTTAAATCAGAAGACAGTTGAACGTTTAGAAATCGTTGCTTTTTTACTTATATTGAAGGTATCTATGGCTAAAGCTTCTATTGTAGAATGCTGAAATGTTAATACAAAGTTTGGGTTAGTCTTTCTTTCAAACATCAGGTGTGAAGTGTATAAAATCTGTCTGTTCTGGTATTAGTCCACACCTCCTTCTGAGGAGAGCTAGCTTCCCAAAGTATACACGTGCTGCTGTTTTTTTTCTCCAAAATCTCACAAATCTGTTGCATTCTGAATATAATATAGGAATGTTTTGTTGATTTCTTTTTTTCTTTCATTTCCTACTTTCTTCTTCCTTTCTTCCTTCCTTCCTTCCTTCCTTTCTTTCTTTCTTTCTTTCTTNTGTTTTGCAGTCATAGACTTAACTTCTGCCATGTACCTCTTCCTGGAGACTAGTGCATTTCTGAACTGAAAACTGCAAAATGACATGTATAGGAATGCTGTCAGTGTTGCTTTCAGTCAGCTGGAGTTGCCATCTCGTTTGCATCTTGAATTGATAGTGAGTTTCAACAGCAAATAGCAAGGCTCCTTCCCAACAGAGCTGCTTTCTCACCTTGAGCTACAGAGAGTTGTCACGTGGGCTGCTCCCTGGTGGAACGAATCAGACAGAATGCGTTGAGAAGGGCGTGCCTGTGTGGACATAGCTATGTCTACTGTTCTTTGGTCTTTTTTTGCAGAAGGTTAAGGAAATGCAGTAGGTTCCAAAGGGGACTCTGTCTAGTTGTCGTCTTCACTAAGCCATCTTTCGTAGAAAAAAGCATGTGTGTACGGAAATTCTTCAATGGAACATGCTCTGTGTAAACTAAACAGTATGTAGAGAAGCCAGGTGCTTGACCTGACTCAGTTCTGCTGCTGATTGTTCCCTCTAGTGATGAAAAGCACTGAAAAAAGTGGCTTTGGGAAGCTGTGAACCTTGTATACTTGCAGATATTCAAAAATGTGGCTAGATAAAGCCCTGAGCAATCCAATCATAACTTAGGGATTAGCACTCTTTGGAGCTGCAAGCTGGCTGGATGGGGCGACCTTCAGAGGCTCTTGCTAATCTAAAATGTTCTGTGATGCTGCTTAAGCTGTAGGAGCTGTCCTTTCCAAAATCTTAAGTTATAAAGTGTAGATTAACTCCAGTAATTCTAGAAATGTACACTGTACTGTTCTCTTAATTTCGTTGTCAGTGAAAGTAGAACAGTCGATACTAGGGTTGCTAACTTGGATGTAACTGCTTGTTTATGAAGCAGCAGTGATTGTTTGTACTTGCTCATCTGACTATTTTTCTTCTCACCTTAATGTTAGATGTTGGGAGGGTTATATAAATGAACAGCTCAGATAAACTAGATCATATAGAGAATAATAAACTAGTATTTAACATACTCAACACATAATCAGTGTTGAAAGAAGGCACGCTCTACGTCGCAGCTTTTGTCATGAGCATATCCTGTCATTTCAGGTAAAAAGCAGGAAGCTGATGAATCAACTGGTGATGCTTTGGTTGAAGAGGATTCCTTTGTCAAGGTAATAAAAGTATGTATTATTTTTTTTTTCCAAAAAATGTAGAACATGCCAGTTTCCATTTAAGTTCAATGTTCAGTTTAATTTAAAATTTAAAAAAAAAAAAAATTTGCTCTAATTTACATGGAAATGTGGAGCATTGTTTTTTACTGTGTTCACAGCTGTCATACCCAAATACTTGAAGGTGCGGTTGTTTTTGAAACACATGGAGGTTTTTATTGTGGCTATGATACAGTATTTTGCATAAACAGTGATTCTAGCAGTGATTATTTTTTTCAGACTATAGCTAATGCCCATAGTTATGTCAAATATTTGTTGTTCACATCAAAAGGAAAGTGAATTGGAGACTCAAGATGCAAGCGATCAAGATGGAAACGATGAATTGAAGGACTTCAAAGAATCTGTTGAAGATGAGAACAGGAATTCGAAAGAACTCCCATCTGCAGAAAAGAAAAGATGCCACAACTTGGAACCGGCGGAGACAACAGAAGAGGTAGAAAAGAATTTTGAAAGTCGGGTACTCTGTATGTTAAGTGCGTTGTTATCAGCAAAATGTACGTTATACTGTCTGCATTAATGGGAAGTCGGAACTAGTTTTTCCACATTGTCTTGCTTTCTTATCTTTAAAACATGATGTGTGACTCCTTTTCTTTCTGGTTTTCTTGGCTTGTATCTGAATAGTCCCGAAGTAAATGTGGTATTAATCGATAAAATTGCACCATAGTCCAAAACTGAGTTCCCACATGGTCCTTTTTCCTGTTACCAGTCATGGCATACATAATCTGAACACAGAACTTTAAGATGCAAGTCATGAAAAGTGCTCCCTGATATTCGCATCAAGTGTGTATACATGTAGCTAAAATGCTTTCCGAGTTAACTGAATCTTTTGACTTTTTTTAATGCCTTACAAATACCTTGCTGAGCAAGTCCTTTTTATGTTTTCATAGGAAAATGAAGGTCAAGACATAGAAGATTACACCTTTCCAAGTGTCCATGTAAGCTCCAAATTTTTTTAATTTGCACATTAGTTAATTTAGAAAAGATTGTTTTAGAGTGGATTTTTATTCCAGGTTGCATTTTAGAGAGTCAGATACTGTTTACCTTTACCTTTATTGCAATACATTATAGGAAGCTTTTTTTGTTGTTGTTTTTAATAAAGGAAAATAATTCTGACTTCCAAATAGGATCTCATATGTAAATGCAAACTCCTGTCTATAATCTGGGAGTATTCAGTGTGTAAACTTAACAAGGAATGTTTTGTTTTTTTTTTTAAGCTGTCTTAAAAATACTTGAGGAGTATGACGAATGATAACATAGTATGTACAGCCTTTAGGTCTAGGACTTCTGTTTTAACTTTGAAATTGGTCTTTGGGGAATTTTTTGTTTTGATTGTTTGTTTAATACTAACATCTGTAACATCCTTAAGCTCAGAAATTCTTTCTGAGTTGCATGGAACCAGTGTCTGAAACAGGACATCTCATACAGCATGTCCTGTTAGTGGTGTTAAATGATAAATATGTTCTTGTTAAGATCACTGTATTTCACTTCAAAATACTTAATGGGAAGCCTGAAACCAGGTGGACTTCCTTGGCTTAAGCTTTCAGAGCCAGCAATGGATTGCTTATGTTTCACTGAAAGTAGTACTCAGAGGTGTGACATCTGTCCTGCTAAAGCCTTCAGAATGGATAGGGGACAGTTAAGACATGTCTTGTTAAGGGCAGGGGGAACAGCTACATGTTGCAGCCAATTGCAAGATACCAGCCAAGTCTGGTGCACATTTTCAGTGATTTGACAGTGAAGTAGCACAGTCTTGGTTTCTGTCACTGTCTTTCCTTTGGAAACGGTTCTTCAGTTCATTAATTTCCCTTCAGCTGATAGAAGTTCTATGGAAGATACAAACTGTTCTACCTTAAGTTGTAAAATAGAAGACATTTAGTCTTGACTTCCTTTTCTTGCAGGATGGTGAAGATGAAGAAAATGAGAAAGGTATGTTTGAAGTTTAATAGAGTTCAGAGGTCTTTAGCCTGGTAGACCAGGCAATTTTCTCTTGTAATATTCAGTCTCTTTACTAATAGTAGTCTTGTCTCCAGCACTGAGTATCAGTTGTCTCCTTCTTAAGCTCAGCACCTGGAATCATAGCAGTCAGTGGGGTTAGTTCACTCTTAAGAGTTCTTTTACTTTTAAGAGTTGATTACAGTACTTATCAGTTACTGTGGTGGATGTACAATATAGCTGTAATACTATGAATCTTAACACTAAAACCCATAGTATTCAAGGACTCTGATTTTACTATACGGTAAGTCTTGATGCAAATGCTTCCAGCTTGCACTGCAGTAACTGATGTTTAGTTGAGTTGAAATGATACACCCTTACACTGAACTTGCGCACCCAAAAATGTGTGGACCATCATATGCTTGACTTACTGTCACATGGAAATACCAGTTGTATCTAGAGCGGTAAAATGAGTGGAAACGCGTGGAATGGCTACCTTTTTTTAAAGCTGTGCTCATTAGTGAAACTATAGAAGGAATATAATGCATTTGGGCAAACAGACTTTCTGGATGGAAGTCTCAAGGATTTTACGTATGGTGGACTAGAAAGGACATGGAACGTCATCATGTTACACAAGATGGAATAAGCACTCAAGTCACAGGATAGAACCACAGACTCCTTGTTTACGAGGGACCTACAGCTGAAGTATCTCTTCTGTGGAAACCCAAGAATACCATTGGAGATGCCAGTGTGGGACTGAGGTGGAAAATCTGTCCAGTGGATGAAGACTGAGAACCATTTGCCTACGAACTCTGGATTAAAGCTCGCTCCTCTGGTTTCTGCAGCGTCGTTGTTCAGTTCACTTGACTGCCAAACAACAGCTTGGAAAGGAAAAGCCAGAGAATACCAGCATGGAAGACTGAAATTCTCCAAGACTGTCATACTTTTGGATTTGGGAAGGTCAGAAGCCTTAAAACAAGGAAGATTCAAAGACGGATTAAACCAAACTGTGAGCATCCAAAGCAACTACTGTCTTACAACATGCTAAATCCTAAATTGGAAAATGGATACTTCTCATGAAGAACGGGTATCTCCAGGATGGAACCATATTCTGACTCCTAATGTTTTGGTATTTGTCTCTAGAAAATGTGTTTTGCCATGAAGAATAAGTGATCCTGGGTAAAGGATTTATATTTGTGTTAATCACCTTGTGTTTTTTTTCCTAACCTTCCATCAGTGCTAATAACTGGCTTTGTATTTTCTAGGTCCTATTCTAGCTTATGCATATGAAATTGTTTAAACTTCTTGTTTTGCCATATTTATTCCTGTTAAATCCTCTTAGATAAAGCAGGTTCTGGTGATGGTACACAAGAAGTATCTAAACCTCTTCCTTCAGAAGAAAGCCTAGCTGAGGCTGATCACACGGCTCACGAAGAGATGGAAGCTAACACCTCTGTGAAAGAAGCTGAGGATGATAACATATCGGTTACAATCCAGGCTGAAGATGCCATCACTCTGGATTTTGATGGTGATGACCTCCTAGAAACAGGTAAAAATGTGAAAATTACAGATTCTGAAGCAAGTAAGCCCAAGGATGGGCAGGATACCATTTCACAGAGCCTGGAGAAGGAAAGCAAGGACTATGAGATGACTGAGAACCATAAAGATGGTAAGAAGGAAGACTGCGTGAAGGGTGATCCTGTCAAGAAGGAAGCCAGAGAAGGTTCAAAGAAAGCAGAATCTGGAGACAAAGAAAAGGATACTTTGAAGAAAGGTCCCTCGTCTACTGGGGCCTCTGGTCAAGCAAAGAGGTTTGTTTTTCTATGTCAGTTCTTTACGATACTGAGTACCAGCATTCAATAAGATCACTCTACATTAAGGGGGTAGCAGCAAGAATCTTGTAATTAGTGTCCTATGCTCCTGCCTATAGAGTTTTTTTTTTGACCGCCATAAGTTACTTTTTAAAATTCAAGATCTTCGTATAGACACTATGTCCTACTGATTGCATTGTCGAATTGTCAGCATTTATTTATTTTTTCAAATTGACGAGTTTTTTAAATGTCCTTGTGATGATGGTAATGAACAGCTATCAGTTCTAAGAACACAAAATGAAGTCAAGTCCCCGTCCTGAAATCTGGAGAAGATTGCCATATATCCACTGAATAGAGTTGTCAGAAAATCTAGATCTTCAGGCATCCTGGGGAAAATCAGTGCAAGAATCCATAAGGGAATCATTTGTTCAAAAACACAGCCTAGCCATTTTTTTTTACTTTATTTTTTGAAATGTTAACTTGTCTGTTAGTATTAGTAGCATAAAATGCAACACCTGCACATTCTGTATTTTCAATTTTCTTCTGATTTTTTTTAATTTGCTTCTCTAGCTCTACTAAGGAATCCAAAGAAAGCAAGACAACATCAAAGGATGATAAAGGTAACTATTACAAGTTAGGGTAGTATTGCCTTGCAGTACATGCCTTCCTCCTTGAGAACTTCCTTGCCATGCACTAAAAAGGCTTATATGATTGAACGCATTTGGCTGTAGTAAACTGTGGTAGAGGTGCAGTAGTCACTAGCTCTGTGTGTGTGTGTATATTTCTCCTCATGTCAGATTTCTTATAAGGTCAAAAATACTTACTGTAAAGACTCAATGAAAATATACTCTTACATTTCAAAACACTATTTTGATTAAACTCAATGTTTCCCAGGTGTTTGTTTGGATAAGAAGGTGTAATTTCCAGATATGACTACTGGGACTTCTTCACATCAGCCCAAAGGGTTGATGTATGTACACCCAGAAAACACAAAAAACACTTGCAAATACTTCACATAACACCAATGAAATGATTTGCCTAGAATTTAATTCTANACCGTAGAGTTTCCTTCTGTTATCATAAAACCCAGTGTCATGACTAAAAATTCACAGTGGAGCTCTGGTGTGCGTTAATGTCAGCACTTGTACTGATACAGCAGAGCTGAACAAATACCTTCGTACAAGCTGACGCATCTCCTTTATTTGACTATCAGCTCTCTCCCAAAAACCTTCATCACAGAATCTCTTGCATATCACAATGGATGAATGGAACTTGACCTGAGAAATGAATTTTTGAAGAGAAATCTGTGTGACAGACATAATTCAATCTTCCGTACCTGCCTGTCTGCTTATGGTACTTATATGTACAGCGAAGCTAACGATGAAGCAAATCTATGTTCATGTTATGGGTAGCACTTCCAATAACTGTAACAGTGACTACCATAAGGCTGTCTTATAATACACATACAAAGCCAAGACTGGCTGTTCAATGATGATCTACGTTTATCACAGTTTGTCAACCTAGGACTATCAAGATACTTATCAGGATAATCCTAGGTGAAGGTAATTGAGGCTTTGTTGCCTTTTGCTCTTTGTTCATCTTCATGCATTGAAGAAGGAAAACCAGCTGTTTATCAGGGTGGTTAAATTAGCTTTAAAACTGCACACCACCAGACGTTCCAGCTGTTTAACTGGAGCTCCAGTTTGGGTCTTGCCTGTATGACCGGCTACATTAGAACATACTCAGAAGCAGTTCCTACACTTAGCAGCAAACAACAGAAGCTGAACAAAACAATTTAAGAGATGTTGGGGATTTGTACGTGACTTTTTTGAGTTCTTAGTTCTATGTTGTTACAATAATGGCTAAAATGTGTGGTGTTGTTGTTCTTCTAAGGATGTAGTTTTCTTTTCTCCTGCTTGTCCTTAATATCTGTGAAATTACATTTGGTGGGCTACGTCCAGCACTATTGTTAGACAGCTGCTCTGGATGGAGGGCAGACACCAGGAACACATGTGGCACGTTCTGGAGGCTAGGAAAAATAAGTTATACTGGGGATTATCAGCATCCTATGCTTACCTTTCAGTCGCGTCTTTGGTAATGTGACTACTGTAAAGACATACTGATGAAGAACCAATGCTGAGTGCTAAAGAAATTTGTTTGGGGGGATGGAAGTTACCAATAACTAAAAGTTGAAGCTTACTGTAAAGCATGCCTTAAACAGAGGACTGTATGATTTTTCTAGCTCTGTCTTTTGAGTGTGAGTAAGCCAAGCTGTTGGTCTCAATACGTGGGTGAATGAATGAAATCTTATGGCATATATTTTTTTTATATAGAAGTCTTTTCAAGAAAGGTAACCGGATAAACAGTTACTTAAAGGTAACAGGCTAAGTTTCTCTCTTCAGCAACAGTTTTTCGTTCAATATTTGTAATGCCTTTTGTCTCCTTAATTTTTTTGGCTGTTTTGCAAAAATTGTTTCAGGAAGTGCAAGCAGTGTTAGTGGTAGCAGTGGAAGTTCAACTAGAAACCTGTGGGTTAGCGGACTCTCTTCCAACACAAAAGCTGCTGACTTGAAAAACCTCTTTGGCAAATATGGAAAGGTATTTCATGTGGTGTGATACTGTGTGTTGCGTGTGTCTGCCCCCTCTAACCCCTACTCTGTTCAGATACAGAAATTGACTATTATATCATTAACACAAGTCTGATATTTAAATGTCTGACTAGCATAATCTAAAAAGACAATGTATTCAGCACCTTAAGTAAGAATTTATGCTTATAGGAAGAGCCTAAGTTAACTCAGTAAGAAAGCTGTCTTCCTTTTGAGGTATGATAAATAGAAATATCACTAACACTGAGGTCAGGAGCTTTGAGCTTGAGTTGTTACTTCTTTGAAATTAAATAATGATGGCTATGTTCCTTTGCAGCAACTGTATTTAACCATTACTGTAAAACTGTGAGGCTCTTTTTTTTAATAGTGTTCTGAGGGCTTCTGAATGGAGAAAAATAGTGTGTGTTTTTTTTTTTTAAAAAAAAAGGTAATGTCTACTCTTCTGGGGACTCTTAATGAACTTTGTTACAGGTTGCTTAAGCTAAGTCAGTTTTCCTGGATTTTTGATTGGTTTAACATGGGAATTCCATAGAATACTGCAGAACTACATAAGCTAAGCATTCTTCTGAAAAATTGTTTTCCTCCCTTGGCTCAAGGCATTACTGATAACTGTGTGAATTCATAGTGTTTCTGTAGACTTGTGACATTCTTGCATCTCTAGGACTAGTTAGAAATTTATACTGCGAATATTAAGTATGTGTACTGATTATTGGATGTCTGATTTTTATAATAGATGATTTTATTTAATGCCTTCACAGGTAGTGAGACCAAAGAGTATATTTT